>JAQQSU010013831.1:0-11564 GCA_028627135.1 Pseudochirops cupreus | reverse complement strand
TGTTTGCATCTGATGTCGTCTTTTCCAGGTCCCTTGGCTCAGATGTTCACTCAGGAGCAAGGATATTCACAAAGTCAGACCTGACAGGGGCTCACAGAGACATGATTTAATACCAAAGGCACATAGAAATGGTTCAGTTT
Source organism: Pseudochirops cupreus (assembly GCA_028627135.1). Taxonomy (NCBI): domain Eukaryota; kingdom Metazoa; phylum Chordata; class Mammalia; order Diprotodontia; family Pseudocheiridae; genus Pseudochirops; species Pseudochirops cupreus. The sequence continues at coordinate 11,424 of JAQQSU010013831.1, read as the reverse complement.
CCTAGCCATGCAAGGCTAGGTTTACACAGAGTCACAAGAAGTTCAGTTTTCTAGCCACACAGGGCTAGGCACAAACATTACAATGAAGTTTCACAAACAGTTACAACATTGCATCAAAAATCCAGACTTTTGATCTTATTACCAAACATGCTCAAGTTTTGAGTTTCCATGATAGAGAAATTTTTGAAAGCCAATCTTTTACTTCTACATACAGTTCTTAGAAGAATCAATCTGATCCTGTTGCTTTCCTCAAAATTTTAGAATCCAGTTGCAAATCTTTCTGCTTTCTAAAAATACTTCCTCACACACTCTCAACATAGTTAAACCTTTCTGACACTGATATCAACTACCTGGAGACAGGAGGTGCTTGGATAAACCCTCATTTGTCCCCAAACCTTCCTATCTGTCTTTCGCATTTCCCATCAAACCTATATCTGTCTTTCCAAATTCCTCAAAACCATTATCCAGTTTATTCAGCATTCCTTTACATTTGTTAACCACAAAACAAGATGGTTCATATCTTTTACTGACTACTTGCTCTGATCATAGAAACTTGCTATAGAAGGGATAAGCAGGGACATATGACATTCCAAATATGACAGGATAAAACATCCTTGGCTCTGTTTAAATTCAGGTAAAGTCACAGATTACATCCATGCAGTATCGGTACCACCTCACAGTTAGACTCAGGAATAGGTGGGAAACATTCCTTTTCATAGGAATTTCATGGGTAAGCTGAGCCAGAAGGGGTCCCATCCCAACTGAGACTAGGATTGCCCCTTCAGCTTTTACCAGATATAGACTTCCACCTGTTAACGGTATAGGATCACACTCTCTCTGAGTAGCTTGTGGTGTTTGATTCAGGCACTGACTTATGCAGGCGACCATACCCAAATTCAAATTCCAAACAAAATTTAGTTATGGTCCCAAATGCCTTTTACCTCAAACAGCAAGTTTCACTATTCATAGCTTAGAGCCAGTTCTCTTATTTATTTTCCTTATGGTACTAAGGCCAAAGGTTCCATATACTTTAGCAAATGAGAGACCACACTTCATCCTACACAGGAGGCCACTTTAATAATCCAAGAGAGAGATGATGAGAGTGTGGAGTTAGCTGTGAGGTCACTTCTAGCTCCAGAGATCTATGACCCTAAGCATACTTAGAGTATACATATATAAAAGTATCCATAGCATGGATTGAAGGCTGGGAGAGATTGGTGACAAAGGTTCATCTGGAATAGAAAGCTATTCTACTAATGTGAGAGAGTTGGGTCATGAATACTTGAATTGTTGATGGAGGCAGTGTACAAAGAAAAAGGAGTAATATCAGAAACATCCAGAGTGAGCATCAATAGAACTTGGCTGCACTACACGTAAAAGACAAAGAAGGGTGAGGGATAAGTAAGTCAAAGATGACTCCAAGAGTTTGGGGCATGAGTGGTGCCATTGCTGAACCTGTTCTAGACTGAAAGAATGTCCCACAGGACACTAGTTAAGAATAGTTTGCATTTTCCAGGCATTCACTACTGCTTGCTAGTGCTTTTCCTTTGTCCATTGTACATCCCTTCTAGAGACCATGAAGCATAATGGATAGAAAGCTGGACCTGAGTTCAAATCCTGCCTCTAATATCTTCTGGCTTTCTGACCCTGGGTAAGTCATTCTAGTAGACTGTAAGCTCCTTGAGGGCAGGGACTGTCTTTTGCCTCTCTTTGTAGACCCAGTGCCTAGCACATAGTAGGCATTAATAAATGTTTATTGGAAGAGTGAGTGAATTATTTTTACCTAATAGTGCCCCAGACATCTCTTTATGACTATAAGTTATGGAGGAGTTGATAAACTTTCTTCTGTGGAAGGGATTTCTACCCTTGGAGCTCCCTCCCTAGAACTCTCCCCTTTAATTCCCACTGTGTAGCTTCCCTGGCTTCTATCATGTCTCAGCTAATGTTATACTGGCTGCAAGTATCCTTTCCCAGCCCTTCACTTTTGTGCATTCCCTCCTTGATTATCTCCAACTGATCCTGTCTCTGTCTTGTTTGTACATGGTTATCTACATATTATCTCCCCAATTAGACCATCAGCCCCTTGAGAGTGTACACACATATGTGTACATATGTCTGTGTGTATATATACACACACGCATATATATATTTCTTTGTATCCATATCACCTTTTTTTTTCTCCCTACCACTTTTAACAGCATACCTGGTACACACTAAATGTTTAATAAATGCTCCTTGACTTGACTCGACCATATCGGTGAAATCACATGCCTGAAAAAAACTGCTATAAATTCAGGATTCCGGCTCTGGTTAAAGTACCTAAAACTGTTTTAGTTTTAAGTACTTTTTATTTTATGTTTTTTTGAATTCTCAGACTAATATTTTACAGTCTTCTATAATTTAAAAGTAGTGAAAATTAAGGGTTAAAAAAGACCCCCAATCTCCTTGATTATGAGTGACTGAAATGGCCAATCAGATGTGTCTGGCACTTGGGAAGTGGCCTCAAGTGACCTCACTTTAAATTGGCACGGGCATCCTAAATGCCTACTATAGCTTATTTTGAGCCATCTTTAGGCAGATTAGAAATCAAAAGGTTCCAGAGTTGTCTTCTTGTAAAACTCCTTGTGGGGTATGTGTGTGTGATAAAAATATTGCACAATCTAGACAGCAATGAGCCTATTTATAGACCATGAACTCCACCAATCATTTACATTAGTTAGGTGATAATCACAAAGACATCTGGTCCACCTTGCACCTGAGTGGGAATCCAGACCATCCCTGCCCAGTGGCTGCCCAGCTGGTGTTTCTTAGAGGCCTCTAGTGAATCAGCCCATTTCACTTCTGTATGGCTCCAGAGGCAGCTAGGCTGCTTAATGGATAGGGCTCTATCCTGGTCCTGGAGTCAGGAAGACCTCAGTTCAAATCTAGCTCTGACACTTACCAGCTATGTGACCCTGAGCAATGCATCTAAACTCTGTTTGCCTCAGTTTTTCCCATCAGTAACAGGAGGATAACTGTAGCCTCTTGCTCCCAGGGTTGTTAGACTCCAATGAGATAAGAATTATAAAATGCTTAACACAGTGCTCAGCACCGTCGGGGCTACATCAATCCTTGTTCCCTTCACTTCTGTTTGCCATTTCCTTGTGTCCCTTTGTTCACAGAATGAGGGCATGGAGCATGTTGGGAGCCACCAGTTAGAAAGTGACCTTTCCTAGACAGACCTGGGATCCCCACTCTCCAGAGCACTGCCAAAGAGTCTTCTCTCTTCTACTGGGAGCATAATGTCAAGCTCTTTATCTCTTTCATGACTATGCTTCCAAGGGCAGATTTGCTATAAACCTGAGCCTTTCAATCTGCTCTATCAGACTATGAGCCTCATCTTGACCCCCAGAATTACAGAGATGACAGTCTGTCACATTGCAATCATGCCAGAAAAAACTGACAGCCCATCCTCTGGAACAGTGGTCCCCAAAGGGGGTGCCCTGTTATATGCCACACACCATGTGCTGCAAGTTTTCTTGACAGGTAGACCACAAATTGTGCCTGGGCCTCCTGACTCTGCTTCAGAGTACCCTGATTCTCTGAGATGGGTAAAAATGGTGAGAATCCTGGCGCTAGAGAACCTAGGTCTGGTTCCCCATGATATGAACAACTCCTGGGCCCTTAATCCTCTACACCACAGGATGAGGAGAGTGGCGGGGAAGGTCGTAGTGCTTTCAAAAAAGGTGAACCTTGAAAGAGACAGGACACTGTGATGTCACACGGATACAGGGACAGTAGAAGACTGGAAAGCTGAGGAAAGGAAGCATGACCACCACTATCAACACCCTTGTTACAATTCTACTTATCTCCAGAAGGTTGGCCACCAACCAAGCGATTGGTTATTTTTCTGCTATAGCAACTCCTGAGTATTTTGTAATGCAGAAGGAAGGAAGGAAGGAAGGAAGGAAGGAAGGAAGGAAGGAAGGAAGGAAGGAAGGAAGGAAGGAAGGAAAAGGGAAGAAAAGGAAAGAAAGGGAAGGGCAGGAGGGACATAGGAGGGAAGGAAGGAGGAAAAATGCTATTCACCTCCAGGGAGAGAACTGATGAACTCTGAGTAAAGATTAAAATATACTTTTTTTTTACTTTCTTTATTTTGTGTGTGTGTGTATTTTCTTTTGCAACATAGCTAATAGGAAAATGTGTTTTGCATGACTTCACATGTATAACTGATATCATATTGCTTGCCTTCTCAAGGGGTGGGGGAAGGACTGGAGGGAAAGAGAGAATTAGGAACTCAAATTTTCAAAAATGTATGTTCAAATGTTTTTACATGTAATTGGAAAATATTTAATAAAATACAAATTAAAAATAATTTTTAAAAAAGTCTAGCTCTTTAGGCATTTCATTATTAGAAATTAGGTTCTTCTCTGTGGCCTGTAGAAAGCTAGGGATTAAGAAAGGAACAAAAATTAAAATACCAAATCATGTTCTAACAGTTTCATATGCCAAACATATCCCACTGTATATAGAATAGAATAGAAAACCATCTAGGAAACCACTTGTATTGAAAGTCACTTGCTAGAAAACCTTTTTTTTTTTTTTTTGGAACCTTGGGTGGTCCTTTTAAAAGGCGTTCAGTGTACCTTATTAGTAGAAATATGCATTTAACCACGATCATAATTACATCAAAAGAAATTGGGTGGAAAAACTGGATGGGAGCCAACCACAGTAATCCAAATTGCTAGCAGTTCAAGGAAGGGAAGCTTCTCCACTAAGTCTCTGAAGGATTCTCTTCCATTAAAATTTACTGAGTGCCTCAAGCTCACTAGGGCCTGTGCTTTTCATTCTATAAGACCTTATTAAATGTCTCTGGGGGCCTACAAGCCCCCTTAGTGGTGTTGACAAATCCTCCTTACTGGTGCTCACAAGGTTAGGTGTGGATGTAATGAATTTGCCTAGCAACTTAATATTTCTATGAGAGATGTGAAAATTTATTTTAAAAATGTATGAGAAATCAGGGGAGGCAGAGTCAGACCAAACAGAAACTAAGCAACTGAAATGCATTTTGAGGTAGCTGATGGAGGGGGCTCATACTGGGGATTACTCAACTGATAAAATCAGTCGCTATTTATAGCTGCAGTATCCGGCCCCTTTGGGAGTGATGAGCCCAAGTGGTGCACAAAGACAGCAGCCTGTGTTTAGACTGAGGATTCTTTCCTTTTCATTCCTCCTTTTCTGTCTATCTCCACCACACCCAACTAAAGGCAAATTCATGTTAGTTTATCACAGGTGTTGGATTCTTTGGCTTCAATGATTTCATAGGTGTGGGATGTTCTGACACCAATGCAGTTTTCCATTCCCCTTTCCAACTGGAGGTCCCCCATATGAGGTGTCTTTCCCTGTTAGAATCTCAGCTCTTCGAAGGGCCTTGTAACCCCAAAGCTTAACACAGTTCATGACCCAGAGGAAGCACTTAAAATTCATTCACTGACCCCCTCCAGGATGGAATTGATGGTTTTTGAGAGCAGTTATGGTCAAAAACTTCCATTAGTCAGGCAACAAGTATTTATTGATCACCTACTATGTGCCAAGAGTGATGGTCCTGGAGTCAGGAAGACCTGAGTTCAAATCTGACCTGAGATACTCACTAGCTGTGTGACCCTAGGCAAGTCACTTAATCCTGTTTGCCTCAGTTTCCCCATCTGTAAAATGAACTAGAGAAGGAAATGGCAAACCACTCTAAGATCTTTGCCAAGAAAACCCCAAATGGGGTCTTGAAGGGCTGGACACAACTGAAAGGTCACCACCAGCTGCAGTAGCTCTATGTGCCAGGCATGGTTCTAAGTATACTGGGCACACAAAGGCAAAGAAGAGTCGCTGCTCTAAAGAACTCAGTCTAATGGGAGGTAACATGTAAACAACCATGTAAAACAAACCAAACACCAAACACCAAACCAAGACATAGACTGAGTGAGCTGGAGATGACGGGGGCCAGCCTGGTGATGAGGCTCTCTGAACTGAGGCTGGCTCTTGGCAGGAGGCTCCAATTCCTCCCCAGACCTAGGCGTGAAGCTCTCCCTGCAGGCTTGGGAGGACCTTGCAGAACTTACCTTTCCCTGGCACTGACTTTGAAACCTCATCCTGAGGCCCTAGACCTCTCAGTGTCTTCATCTGTAAAATAAGAGGTATTTACTGAGCTCTGAAATGGCCTCTGAGCTCCACCACCACCAGCTCCAGATCCAAGAACCTACGGTCTCTCCACCTTGATGAAATATTAAAGGAGGATTTTGTTATTTTTGATGCTTTTTGTTTCCACATCATATTCACTTCCAAATAAGTCATCCCCTACCCACTCCACGATCACACCTTCCCTTAAAAGGTAACAGCTAACATTTGTGTAAGGTTTTAATATTTACAAGGTGTGTTCCACATATCACCTTCTTTAAGAATGCGCAGGGAAAGGGATGGGAATGTGAGTTAAGAGGGAACATGCTATCTGGGAGAGAAGTCACAAGCAAAGCAAACATCCTGATTCAGAAGGGCATGGAGAAGAGGAACAAGGAAAGAGCAGGGATCTGGAGCAGGAGGTGTTAGAGACGGCCTCAGATGCAGTCAGGGAATGGCTCAATAAATTATGGCATGCAAACATGTCGCAGTGCTGCTGTTGTTACTGAGGCATGTCTGACTCTTTGTGACCCTATCTGGGATTTTCTTAGCAGAGATACTGGAGTGGTTGGCCATTTCCTAAGGCAAACAAATCTACTACAGATCCTTTAAGTGATCTGCCCATGGTCACATAACCAGTAAATATTTAAGGCTAGACTTGAGCTCAGGTGTTCCTGACTCCGGGATCCAGACTCCATCCACCGTGCCACTTAGCTGCCAGTATTGTACTGTTAAGAAATGACAAAACAAAGCATTTCAGAGAATCTTGGGCAGCAGGAACTGATGTAGAGTGAAAGAGAACCACGAGAACAATTTATATAAAGACAGCAACATTTTCAAGAAAAATAATTTTGAATGCTGTAAGAACTCCTTAATCATTGCAATGACCCACCGATCTTTAAGGGGACCTATGATTAATCAAACGCCTATTAAGTACCTTCCGTGTGGTAGGCACTGTGCTAAACTCGAGGGATACAAAAAGAACAAAAGGCAGCCGGCCTTTAAGGAGCTTAAAGTCTAACGGGAGCTATGATATGCAAACTGTTATAGACAAACAAACAATATCAAGAATAAAGAGAGAGGGAAGGCCCTTAGAATGAGAAGAGGTTAGGATGATGATCCCCTTCAATCCACTGAACATTAGCAAAGGCCCGCTGCACTAGGGGTAGCAATGAATAAACGATCTTCATGGAGCCTACACTTGAATGGGGGTCATATGGCACCTAGGACACCCCGGAGTCAGGGATGGAGGAGGAGTAGGGCACAAAGGTGGGAGATGGAACCAGACCCTGGGGGATGTGGAGCTGAAACCAGGCAGAGCAGGAGATTCACAGTGGAGTGAAGGTCTTCAAATGCCCATCATTAGTTTAAGTGCAGCAAGATGGCTGTGCTGTGGACTCCTCCTGCTGGGCTAAGTTTCTTTGTTATGAGGCAGTGCTTTAGCCCCCTTTTATCTAACTTTTTTTAATTGGAGGGAGGTTGTGGGGAGAGAATATTAGGAGCTGTGATATAAAAAAATAAGAGGTCCATTGCAAAGTTATGAGTTTGTTTTTAATGTATAGAAAACAGCAGAAGGAAAGTCAGAAGGAAGCACAGATAAGCAGGACAGTTTAGAAAGTAAGTTAGAATTTATTATATATGTGTGTGTGTATGTGTGTGCGTGTATATATAAAAATATATATATATATCTTTTTAAATATCAGAGTTTCATAGGATGTCCTCTTTTTCTATCTGTTGCATGTATCAAAATACTCTTTGAATAGTTTTTTATTGTAATTTTAAAAAAAGAACAGTAAGCACAAGACTTGAAATTAGAAGCCCTGTGTTCCGTTCCCAGCTTCACCACTTATTGGCTGTGAGACCTTGGGCCAGTCCTTTCACCTGGCTGGCCCTCTGTGCCCCCATCTGTCAAGTGAGGGGAATAGTCTCTATGGGCTATAAGGCTCCTCCCAGCTTCTCCATGGTTACAAACAGACTAATGATGTCAGCCCTACCTGTTTCATGAGGATAACTGAAGATCAAGTGAGATCTGGCACATCATATGTACTTATTAAATATATGTTGATTATTAGATAAAATGTACCAAAGAGCTTTTTAAACTATAAGTCACTATACAAACCTGAGGTATTGCTACAATACGCCCTGCCAAATAGTTGAGGCAGTCTGGGTCCACAAGGCCTGGAAGAAAAGTTCCCTATTATATCAGAGCCCAAGGATCTTTCTCTCAGAAAGGCCCTAAAGCAGAGCCATCCTTGCACTCAGTCTTTCCCCAACAATATTTTGTTCCACACAAACGGGCCGCCTCATTCTGTAACATTGCTGTTTCTGTGCCTATGTGCTTACCTTCCAATGCATATTTATCTAAACACATTGATGAGCAATACATGGCATTTCACAAAAGGCCTGGCATGAAGAACTGGACCTAAGTGGGGTAGAAGGCTGGGTATGATGACAGAAGTGTATACTTACGGATCATCAGTCCACCCTGGTTTGTTTTACCCTGTTTCCTCGTGACCCATTTCCTCTGCATTCTCATTTAGGGTGAAATAGAATAATACAAGCGAGTATTTGTATGGCACTTTAAGGTTTACAAAGCGCTTCACAGCTATCATTTCATTTACAAATCACAGTATTCCATGAAGGGATGTTATTATTATGTCCTCTTTACAGATGGGGAAACTGAGGCTGAGAGTGTTGAGGTGGTGTGCCCAAGGCCACACAGCCACTAAATGTCTGGGATAGGACCATGAATTTAGGTCTCTCCTCCTTCGAGGCCAGTACTTTGTCCACTGTGCCTCCCAGAAGCTGGGCAGAGTTGTAAGTACAGATGATACTCTATCTGCAAGTTAGGTTAGTAGCAATAACATGAGCAGGACTGTGAAATGGTTCTAAGGGCTGGGCTACAACCAGGTTTCATTTTTCTAACAAACCTTCACTGCTTCATAATTTTTCACGTACATAGTACATCTTCAATATGACAGACCATGCAGCATAACAAAAAAGAGGTAGGAAGACCTTAGTCTTAGGAGCCCCTTGACCCGCAATGTTTGTAGTACTATGGGAAAGTCACTTTTCTTCTCAATGTCCCAGGCACCTGTCTAACAGTCTGAGTTCCAGATGCACGAATTGTCAAATCTGAGTTGGTGGAGGGAATTTTCACATGATGAATTCCCTAAACCAGTGAAATCACAAGTCTGGAAGAAAAAAAATGCTGTAAATTCTGAGTTCTAACTCTGGTCAATGGGCCAGATGATAATTTCCCAAATGCCACCTTGTAATGTCAGATATTTTCCAATCCCCTATGACTTAGAAGCAACTAAGATTATGTTGGAGAACGAAATGGCTTCGCCTCCAGCGTTTCTGCCAAGAAAGCCCAAATGGGGTCACGAAGAGAGGAACGCGACTGACAGGACTGAAGCCCAACAAAAATTATGTCATCGTTGCTTTAATCTTGTAACGCCTCTTATTTATAACAACAAATCAGGCACTGTATGGAGTGCTGGAAATGGTCAGGGCAGTTCCTACCTTTCCTCATTTCAGCCTGTCTTTTCATTTTAAAAAACAGCTTTAGAATTCATCCAACAAGGGCTGGGGAAGGAATTTCCTCCACTGGCACAAAAGTCCTACTCTAATGCCTCATCATGGCCCAGAGATGTCCCTGGGTTCTTGGAGCCCGTGCCTTCATGCTCCGACAGCTGACCAAGTTTTTACATGTCAATGTGGGTGCTGACTCTGTCTGCTAGTTCTGGGCTGGTGCAGAGCAGTTCATCAGCTGATTGGCTAGGGATGAATCTGTCAACCACAGCAACTCTCAAAGACCGTCTTAGAGGCTGCTGACAATGGGGCATGGGCCAAGATCTGCACTGGCAAAAGGAGCACCCACAATGATAACTGCACGGGTCTTTGAAAATGAGTGTCCTAGAGAAGTTACATGAAATAGGGCAAACATAAGCAATTATGACTCACGTAATTCTAGCACTTCACGAGGTACAAAGCACATTCCTCACAATAACCCTCTGAAGTTAGTCAGAGGATCATACGATTTAAAATTAGAAAGACCCTTAAAGATCATGTAGTCCAACCTTTTCACTTTTACACATAAAGGAAACTCAGGCTCAGAGGGTGGAAATTTATACGGTGTTTAGCAGAGAGTCTGGCACCCAGAAAGTACTTAACAAATGCTGTGATATTACCACTACTACTATCACAATTCACAACAAGTGGTTGTGAATAACAGGATTCAGGATTCAAACACTGATCTTCCCACTATACTACACTCGGAATTGTCATTACTGCTCATTTTTAAAATGAAGAAACAATTTTTTCTTTTTTAGAAAAATTATTTAGTATTTTATTTTTCCCCAGTTACATGTAAAAACAATTTTTAACATGTTTTTAAAAGAGAGTTCCAAATTCTCTCCCTTCCTCCCTCCCCATCCCACCTCTCAATTGAGAAAGCAAGTAATTAGATATAGGTTATACATGTGCAGTCATGCAAAACATTTCCATGATAGTTATGTTGTGAAAGAAAACATGGACAAAAAAAATCCTCAAGAAAAACATAGTAAAAAAAAGTATGCTTCAATCTGTATCCAGGCACCATCAGTTCTTCCCCTGGGGCTGGAGAGCATAAAACGAAGAAACCTGGAGCTAGTGACTTGCCCGCTGTCACACAGCTAGGAAGTTTTGGATCTAAAACCTGAATTCCGGTCTCCTGGCACCATGTTTATTACACTCACTCCACCACTTTCTAGAGTGCCATAGGACATAGGAAACAGCAAACAAATGTGCTGCAGGCTTGATTTCCAGAGCAGGTGAGTCTTTACCTGGGCCCCACAGAATCATCCTTTGGAACGCTCCTCAACCCCTTGGGATTTCCAGCTCTCTTTAAGAAAGTTCAAATGGAACCCCACCCCAAGTTTCTTTGATTTCTCCCAAGTGCTAGTGCCATTGCCTAGAAATTACTTTCTAGTCACTTAACCTCTGTCAGCCTCAGTTCCGTCATCTGTAAAATAAAACACAATAATAGCACCTACCTTCCAGGTTTGTGGTGAGGGTAATAATGGGCAGCATTAGATAACATTTGACATATGTAATCTCATTTGACTCTCATGACAACCTTATGGTCTAGGTAAGAATATCATCCCCATTTCAGATAGGAGGAAACTGAGGCTGAGAGACGTTTAAGTACAATACAATACAATAAATATTTACTAAGTAGTGTCTGCTAAGCCCTGGAAATACTACTACTACTACTACTACTACTACTACTACTAC
>JAQQSU010013830.1:0-11564 GCA_028627135.1 Pseudochirops cupreus | reverse complement strand
GCTGTGACATTCTCCGAGCCAGGAGAAGGCTATATATATGCCCTGATGTGAGGTTTTGGTTCGGGGCTCACTTTGAGAAGAGTTGTGTGATTTGGCCAGACGAGACTCTGGGCAGCTGTTGAGCCTCCCGGCTGTGAAAAACCCAGATGTTGGTGCTTCCCTCTCTGGTAACTGAATAGGTAACTGATGTGATGGTCAGGCTCTGGAAGCCATCTGCTGATCTGTTTTTCTGTTTGTTTGTAACTTCTGTTTGTATTCTCTGAAGTTCAGGGTGCTGACTTTTCCCCCTGAACTAGGTAAATGATATGCTTGATTAAAGTAAGATTGTTAACCCATTTTGAGATGCTTTCCTTTAGAAAAACAGATCTAAGAACCTGTGCTAGTAGCCACCCTAGGTATGCTAGGGTACTTGCTGATACAATAACCCACCTTACTGAGAAGATAAGAAATTAAATACAGGTTATACATGTGTAGCTACGTAAAACATTTCCATAGTGGATATATTGTGAAAGAATGATTATATTTCCCTCCATTTCAGCCTGCCCTCCTCTTGTTCTATTTCCTACTTTGACCCTGTCCCTTTTCAAAAGTGTGTGCTTCTGACTACCCTTTCCCCCCAATCTACCCTTCCATCTATCATCCTCTCTCTTATCCCCTTCCCCTCTACTTTCCTGTAGGGTAAGATATCCAGTTTAGTGTGTATGTTATTCCCTCCTTAAGCCAAATTCAACGAGAGTAAGGTTGACCCATTCCCTTTTGCCTTCCTGTTCTTCCCCTCCATTGTAACAATTTTCCCTTGCCTCTTTTATATGAGATAATTTAACCTATTCTGTCTCTCCCTATGTCCTTTCTTTATATTCCTCTCTCACCTCATGATTTTATTTTTTAGATATCATCCTTTCCTATTCAACTGATCCTGTGCCTTCAGTCTATGTATACATGTACACATATATACACACAATCACATGTGTATATATATATATATATATATATATATACATATATATACACACCTATACCATCCTATATAAAGATATATATGTATACATACATATATACATACACACACACATACATACACATTTATATTCCCTTCAACTATCTTCATATTGAGAAAAGTTTCATAACTTACAATTATTTTTTTTTCCATGTAGGAATGTAAATAGTTCAACTTTAATAAGTTCCTTATGATTTCTTTTCCCTCTTTACCTTCTCACACTTCTCTTGCTTCTTGTATTTGAACGTCAGATTTTCTATTCAACTCTGTTTTTTTCATCAAGAATGCTTGAAAGTCCTCTATTTCATTGAATGACCATATTTTCCCCTGAAACATTATACTCAGTTTTTCTGGGTAGGTGATTCTTAGTTTTAGTCCTAGCTCCTTTGACCTCCAGAACATTATATTCCAAGCCCTTTGATCCCGTAATGTTGAAGGTGCTAGATCTTGTGTTATCCTGATTGTGTTTCCATAGTATTCAGATTGTTTCTTCTTGGCTGCTTGTAATTTTTTCTCCTTGACCTGGGAACTCTGGAATTTGGCTGTAATATTCCTAGGAGTTTTCTTTTTGGGATCTTTTTCAAGAGGTGATAGGTAAATTCTTTCAATTTCTATTTTGCCCTCTGGTTCTAGAATATCAGGGCAATTTTCCTTGAGAATTTCTTGAAGGATGATTTCTAGGTTCTTTTTTTGATCATGGCTTTCAGGTAGCTCAATAATTTTTAAATTATCTCTCCTGGATCTATTTTCCAGGTCAGTGGTTTTTCCAATGAGATATTTCACATTGCCTTCTATTTTTTCATTTGTTTAGATCTGTTTTATAGTATCTTGATTTCTCATAAAGTCATTAGCTACCATTTTGCTCCAATCTAATTCTGAAGGAGTTAGTCTTTTCAGTGAGTTTTTGAAATTTCTTTTCCATCTGGAAAATTTGGCTTTTTAAAGCATTATTCTCCTCATTGGCTTTTTTGGCCTCTTTTGCCATTTGAGTTGGTCTACCTTTTAAGGTGTTCTTTTCTTCATTCAGGTTGTTGATTCTCTTTTTATGATTTTCTTGCATCATCCTCATTTCTCTTACCAATTTTTTCTCTACTTATCTTACTTGATTTTCAAAATCCTTCTTTAGCTCCTCTATGGCTTGTAACCAATTCATATTTTTCCTGGAAGCTTTTGATTCAGGAGTTCTGACTTCAATGTCTTCCTCTTGTTCCATGCTTTGATCCTTTTTGTTCCCAAAAAAGGAATCTAAGGTTTGATTGCTGTGCTTGCTTTGCTTCATCTGCTTGCTCATTTTGCTTGCCACTCAATTATTTGACTTTTGAGCTTTTTGCCACAGTGGAACTCTGCTTCCAGAGAGGAGAACTTTGTCCCAAATTTCTGGGGTTTCCATAGCTGCCCTCTCTGCAGCCCCCACAAGCTCTGACCAACTGGCCACACACCCCAGGACCTCCACCTGACAATGATCCAGATCCAAGTAGGTTTAAGCAAGAGCAATTACCCTCTGAATGGTTGCTTGATCCCCTTACAATCTGCAGGCCAAGAGCTCTGGAATGGCAGCTGCACAGCTGCCGGGCTTCCCCTGCTTCTTGCTCTGGGGACAGGTGCCAGACCACACTCTTCTGTCCTTCCCAGTTCCAACAGAGTTCCACACTGACCTTTTACTTGCTCTTTGGCGTTTATGGGTTGAGAAGTCTGGAAACCACCACAACTGCTGCTGATTCACTCCTAAAGTCTGCTCCAGCTGCAGCTGTTTGGGGCTGCCCTGAGGCTAAGACCATGTGTCTTTTTTCTCTCTTTACCTCCATTCCTTTTTAGAATTTATGGCCATGGTCTCACGACTACATATTCTCTAAACTTTTTGAAATTGCCTTTTGTACAATCTAGGGTACATATCTGAATATTTCTAGCTTTTTCTACATTTGCTGTTGTAACCAAAGGGTCTCCAAGTAACAAAGTAGTCTGAACACTCATTTATTCCCTTCTCTAAACTGGAAAGAAGGAAGAAGAATTAAATCCTTCCATGTCACACATTTTTCCTCTCACTGGGAAAGCTATAAGGATATGTACTTCTCTTTGGTCTTCCTCCACTGTTTTGAGTCAGAGACTGGAATGAGGCTTTCACAATATGATTAACCATTTCTAGCTACATTTTCTCCACTGGATTAAGTAGATATATCTAAAAGACAAAGACAATCACAACTGCTCAGAGTTCCCAGTAAGAGAATACCTAGTGTTTGAATAAAGCTTTTGATCTCTGACCTATTTAAACTTAATGTATTTTTTAAGGGAGACATAGATTGCAACTATTTCCCCATTTCTGGCATGGTAAAATATATTCAGACATATAATACTGTACACATTGATCATTAATTTTATGTAAGAAAAAGTGCTTTCAAAGATACAAGTTAGATCAAAAGGCAAAGCAAATAAGAGAAAGATGCTTAGGAGTAAAATTCTCATTGTTCATATGCAGTCATAAAACTGAATGGGAAAGGAGAATAACATACATCTCTCATTTCAGCATCCTTCTGGGGTAGAGAAAAACAATTCAACCATTATTCTCCCCATTGTTTCTTTTAATAGCTATAGGAGCAAGCACGAGAAACTCTAGCTCCATAGACACCCCTTGTCAGGTTCAAAGTATGTACCATCATGATGTTGTCTGAGTGACTGCCTTTCTTGAATCTCCATCCCCTAACTTTCCCTCTTCTGTAACTTCCTCTAGGCAGAATATGTATTCCTCTTTCAAAACTCTCATGTACAGCCAAAGTATACCTTGTGGCTCATAGATCATGATAGTCTAGTCTACTTCAGGGCTTGGAAAGAACATTGTACTTGTGAACCACAAATCTCATGGTTCCCTCTGATCTCAGACTCCTGTTATACTATTATCTAATCCAATTCAGCCAGAATTTATTTATTTATTTATTTTTGGTCTTTTTGAAGGGGGGAAGGCAGGGCAATTGGGTTAAGTGACTTGTCCAATGTCACACAGCTAGTAAGTGTTAAGTGTCTGAGGCTGCATTCAAACTCAGGTCCTCCTGACTCCAGGGCTGGTGCTCTATTCACTGTGCCACCTAGTTACCCCCTCAGCAACCATATATTAAAAGCCTATCATGTGTCTGGGACATAGTAGGTGTTTAATTAAATGCTTGTTGAATGTGTTGGGTGTAAGATATAAAAAAAGTATACAATAAAAATAAAAAATAGTTCTTGCCTTCAAGGGAGAGTGTATAATAAAAATAAAAAAAATTCATGCCTTCAAAGGGCAAACTCCTGGGGAATACAAAATGTAAATATTTAAATGATGTAGAAATTTTAATGATAATTTGAGGAGGAGAGAGCAAACACTAATAAATAAGGAAATCAGGGTGGGTTTCCTGACATGAACTGAGCCTTGAAGGAAATTATGGATTCAAAGTCAGTTAATAAATATTTATTAAACACCTTCTATGTGCCAGGCACTGTGTTAAGTGCTATAAAGAAAGTAAAAGACAGTCCCTGCTCTCTAGGAAGTCACAGTGTAAGGAAGAAAACAATATGCAGACAGTTATGTATCAACATAATATTTACAGGATAAATTAGAGCAGATCAACAGAAAGAAGGCACTAGAATTAGGGGAATGAGAAAGACTTCCTGAATAAGGTTGGATTTTAGCTGGGACCTAAAGAAATTCAAGGAGACCAGGAGGTGGTGATGAGGAAGAATATTTCAGGCATGGGGCATAGTCAGTGAAAATTCATGGAGTTGGGAGATCAGGTCTTATACGAGGAACAGAAAGGAGGTCTATATCATTAAATCATGGAGTAGGTCGGGGTGGAGAGTTTAAGTGTAAGAAAGCTTGAAAGATGAGGGGAACAGGTTATGAAGGACCTTGAATACTAAACAGAGAATTTTATATTTGATTCTGTTGGTTACAGGGAAACACTGGAGTTTACTGAATAGGGGTGGTGGTGGCTAATATTGTCATACCTGAATTTTAGGAAGATCACTTTGATACTTGAATGGAGGCTAGGCTGGAATAGGGAGAGACTTGTGGCAGGCAGATCAATGAGCAGACAATTATAATAGGCCAAGAATGAGCTGATGAAGGCCTGGACCAGGGTGGTAGCAGTATCAGAGGGGAAAAGGGGTATATTCAAGAGATGTTATAAGGATAAACTCGAGAGGCCCTGGAAACAGGTTGGATATGGTGGGGTGAGAGTGAGGAGTCAAGGATGATACTTAGGTTGAGAGCTTGGAGGAATGGGAGGAAGGTGGTAACTTCAACAGTAAAAGGAAGAAAAGGAAGAAAAGGAAGAGGGAGTGTTTGGGAGGAAAGATGTGGACATGAGATACTTCATTCTATAAAGGGGGCCACCATTTAAGACACAGCAAGGAGGCCATTTTGGTTGGAATACAAAGTATATGAAGAGGTACAATGTTCAATAAGCCTGGAAGTTAGTTGTGAAGGGCTTTAAGTGCAAAGCTTGTAATTTATCCCAGAGGCAAGAGGGAACCATTAAAATTTCTTGAACAGAGGAATGATGTTATAAATGCTCAAATGACATAGTTTCTTTGTCCTAAGATTTGTATCACTTTCACAATGCCAATCAATTCTTTAATGTTAATCACAATTTAGTCCAGAATAGCGGTTCCTCTCATTATTTCCTTTCTTTTGTGAGAAATGTTTTCATTTAACTCAGTAATGCAAGTAAAAAAATCTAACAAATGTTATGTTTGAGTAAAATAGTATTTCTGGCATATTATTGGTGTCCACTATCTTCACTAAATGTTGCCCTTGGCTTTTGTAAATCTATGTCATAATATTGGCCTTGATTCCCACTTGACGTTTGTATGTAATATTGAGACGAAATCAATGAAATCATATGACTTGATTTCTCTGTTTCTTATCTTGAGTTGTCTGAATTTGTTATGCTCTCATACATGGTCCAGTCTTCAAAGAACTTAACTTTTGTAGGACCATAGATTTAAAGGTGGAGTGGTCCTCAAATGAGTATCTAGTCTAATTCCTTTATTTTATAGATAAGGAAACTGAAGCTGAAGGTCAAATGACTTGCCAGTGGTCACATGGGGAATAAGAAGTAGAGTCAGGAATTGACCTGTGATCTTCAAATTCATCTTACTTCAAATTTATTGCTGTCTCTATTTCTTTCTTTTTTAAAAAATTAATTGATTTGTTTATGTACTTTTAGTTTACAAGATTCAGTTCCAGAATCCCTTGAGTTTCAAATTTTCTCCTTCTCCCCACGCCTCCCCCCCCCCCCCCCCATAGCAGCATGCAATCAAGTATTGGATCCGCAAATACTTTCACATTGGACATTAGTCTGGTTGTATAGAAGGGTTGTAACCAATGGAATGAACAATGGGAAAGAAGAAACAAAACCAAACACGGAAAAAAATGATAGCATGTAGATTGCTTCAATCTCCATTTAAACTCTGCTCTTTCTAGATCTTTGTCTGAATGTAGATATCTCCTTCCATCCTGAGACTTATGGAGTTGTCTTATAACTGTGCGTTGCTGAGAAGAGTCCAGTTTATCAAAGTTGGTTGTCACACATACAATGTGTCTGTTATTGTGTACAAATTTTTCCTGGTTCTGCTCTTCTCACTTAGCATCAGTTTGTATATGCCTCTCTAGGTAAATATGAAGTCCATCTTCTCCACATTTCTTATAGCACGATAGTATTCCATTACATTCACATATCACAACTTGTTTAGCCATTCCCCAATTGATGGACATCCCCTTAATTTCCAGTTTTTTTGCCACCACAAAGAGAGCTGCAATAAATATTTTTGTATGTATGGGTCTTCCTCCCACTTCTATGATCTCTTTGGGATACAACCCCAGAAGTGGTATTACTGGGTCAAAGCGTATGCAATTATTTATAGCCCTTTGGGCACAGTTCCAGATTGCTCTCCAGAATGGTTGAATCAGCCAACAATGCATTAGTGTTCCAATTTTTCCTCATCCTCTCCAGCATTTGTCATTTTTCTGTTTTGTTATCTTAGCCAATATGCCTGGTGAGATGTGGTACCTCAAAGTTGCTTTGATTTCCATTTCTCAAATCAATAATGATTTAGGGCATTTTTTCATATGCTTATAGATATCTTTAATTTCTACCTCTGAAAATTGCCTGTTCATATCCCTTGACCATTTACCAATTGGGGAATGACTTGTATTCTTATAGATTTTCCTTAATTCCCTGTATATTTTAGAAATGAGGCCTCTATCAGAGACACTGGCTGTAAAAATTCTTTCCCAATTTCCCACTTCCCTCTTAATCTTGGTTACATTGGCTTTGTTTGTACAGAAACTTTTCAATTCGATGTAATCAAGATTATCCATTTTGCATTTTATAATGCTCTCCAACTCTTCTTTGGTCATAAAGTCTTCCCTACACCATAAATCTGACAGGTAAACTATTCCTTGCTTCCCCAGATTACTTACAATAATAGCCTTTATACCTAGATCATGCAGCCATTTAGACTTGATTTTCATGTACAGCGTTAGATGATGGTGTATGCCCAGTTTCTGCCATACTGTGTTCCAATTTTCCAAGCAGTTTTCATCAGATAGTGAGTTCTTATTCCCAAAATTGGAGTCTTTGAGTTTATCAAACATTATATTACTATAATCGTTGACTACTGAGTCTTTTGTACCCAATCTATTCCATTGATCCACTACTCTATTGCTCAGCCAGTACCAAGTAGTTTTGATGACTGATGCTTTATAATAGAGATTAAAATCTGGTGTGGCTAGGCCACCTTCCCTAGCATTTCTTTTCATTGCCTTGATATTCTGGACCTTTTGTTCTTCCAAATGAATTTTGTCACTATTTTTTATTTTTTTAATTTTTAAAAATTAAAAAAAAAATTTATTTAAAAATTTTTTTATTTAAATAGGGAGAATTCTTTCATATGGAAAGAGCTAATACAATCACATATTTGAAAGGAAAACAATAGGTACTGAAACAGAGGGAAAGGGCAAGAGAGTGCCACCACTGGCCTGGTGATTCTGTGGTTCTAGTTTCCCATCCAAGTTAAAATAGTTTCCAAAAAATAATACATAAACAGGTTGTACATTACACTTTAATCCATCGTCTGCCCTTTTAAATATCTGGTCTACATGAAAAGACAAAGAGAGGAAAGGCCAAACCCCTCTCCCCCCCCAAAAAAAACCCAAAAAACCCAAACAAAATCTTTTACTATACAAGGCATGAGGTTAAAAGCTTTAAGGAGTACGATATTCCCAATTGAAAATAATGAATGTCATCATAGAGCCTAAATGGGTTTACACTAACAGGTGCCTCCACATGCTAAGGTGGTCATAAGCCACTACTACTGTTTCCAGGGCCACCATAATAGAGTGGATGAGGGAATTAGGGGAAATGAGGCAACCCTTAGATGATCCATTGAGCCAGGGAAATCATTGTAGCCATATACACTGGCAGCAACAGTAGGAACAGCTGACTGGGTGACCACTAGATTTTCACATACACTGTTCGTGTTGACATTTTGTATCAGCAAGCACTCTAGCATACCCAGGGTGGCTGCTAGCACAGGTTCTTAGATCTGCTTTTCTGAAGGAAAGCAAATCAAAATGGATTAACAATCTCACTTTAATCAATCAAACACATATCATTTACCTAGTTCAGGGGAAAAAGTCAGCACCCTGAACTTCAGAGAATACAAACACAAGTTACAAGCAGAATTTACAAGCAAACAAAGAAACAGATCAGCAGACGGGCTTCCAACCATCTGACCATTACATCAGTTACCTAGTCAGTTACCAGAGGGGGAAGTATCAATATCTGGGTTTTTTAAAGCCGGGGGACTCAATGGCTGCCCAGAGTCTCATCTGGTCAAATCACGCAACTCTTTCCAAAGCGAGCCCCCGTCACTATTTTTCCTAGCTCTATAAAGTAATTTTTTGGTAGATTGATTGGTTGCTCTCTATATTTCACTATGCCACCCCTCTAGCTGAGGAAGGAGAAGATGCATTCATTAAAAATAAAACAACAAGGTGAATATTAAATGAAAATATGTGTCAAAATATAAGAAATGTTACAAGGTAGTGTATGATTATATGCCAAGTGAGTAGTACAGATAGTCAGTGGAATGATTTCAGTGGAGAGAGAGATCACTAATCAAGGAAATCTTAATGGAGTGTTGAAGCATGGACAGAATGTGTATAGACAGGGTTGAAGGAATAGGAGAGTGTGAGCAATGGTGGAGAGGCTGGAATATGAGGATTAAATTTGGGGAAATGGGAGGATAGTACAGGTTGGCCAGAATATGAATGGGAGCTGTAGGGTATAAAACTGGAAAGGCATGTTGGTATAAAATTGTGAGTGGGCCTTGACTGCCACATTAAGGAGTGTGGATTTTATTTGCCATTGTTGAGGAGATGGGTAACATAAACAGAGCCATACCTCAGGGAGATTAATCAAACTGCAGTGTAAGGACACATAATCTAGAAACTAATTGCAACAGTGGAAAAAAAATAAGGAGAGAAGAAATAAGATCTTAAACTCTGTTGGTAGTAGTGGGAATGGAGAGGTAAGGACAAAATGTGAAAGATACTGCAGAGTTGAAATCAATAGAACTTGGTGGTTGCTTTTATTTTGGGGACAATGAACTGGGAAGTATCAAAGACTAATCAAATTTTGAGTCTGTAGGATGATGGAAAGAGTATTAATATTAGAAATGCCAAACTCAGAATAAGGAGCAAATTTTGAAGGAAAGATGTTATTGCTCTTGATTTTAATGTGGGATCAAGAATAGACAAAGTAGAAAGTGTGGCTTTCCCAGAGTTGGAGATGGGGATGGTGAATATACCAAGAGAAACATGGGAATGAAGTATTCTATAGTGTCAAGTCAAGGATCACTGAAATGTTTTATCAAAAGATTCAAACTGTTAAATTATATAAATGAAACCAAAAGGAGGCATCATTCAGAGAGCAAAGCTCTGGCTTTTCTTTCCCTTGGAAGCATTTAGTTCAAAGACAAACCCTATGCCTGCACTGAATGACCCCAAGAGTTGGTTTTTATTAATTTGTTTGTCATCGTGGACAGACATCTCTTTTGGAATGCCAGAGAATTAATAGAGTTTTGTGCTGTTCAACTTTAAAAAAAATCAATGACTTGGAAGAAGGTATTTGTCAAATGACCCAAAACTGGGAGAGATATAAAATATGATAGATATTATACAACTGATACAACTAGGAACTAAAAAGTTCTTGAAAAAAGGATTGAACCACATCTAATAGGATGAAATTTTTAATGGCAATAAATGCAAAATCCTCAGAATCTGTTCAAGCAGTTGACTTCATAAAAACAATCTATATGAAAAAGATATTATGGTCCCAGTGGACTTGAGGCTCCACATAAATCAATAGCCAGAAAAAGCTTATGTTACTCATGGTTGCATGATGATCAGAATGAAGGGTGTGATAGTTTTATATTTCACATTGGTCAGATCACATTTATAGCATTCCGTTCAATTCTGAATGCCACTCTAAAGAGGAGATATCGATAAAGTAGAGAGTCTATATAAGGGCAACTAAGAAATTGGGAAGACTAGAGACTATGTCATAAGAGGACTGGTTAAAAGAATCTGGGAGGATTAACTTGGAGGAGATAAGAATTACAGTGAACAGGATAGCTATCTCCAAGCATTTTGAAGGCTTATCAAACAGAATAAAATTTTTCTGCTTGTCCTCAGACAATACGACTAGGAGGAATGGCTCGTAGAGAGGTAAACCTAGGTTGAATGCAAGGAAAAACCTCTTAATGATTATAACTTCTCAAAAGCTGAATGCATTGCCTCAGAAGATAATAATCCACCTTTTGGAGTTTCCAAACATTTGCTGGATAACTGCTTGTTAGTGTTATCATACAAAGGAGTCTTTGTTAAGTATAGGCTGAATGAGTTGGTCTCAAGGTTTTTCCAACTCTGAGGGGCAAGAATGCTTAATGTCTTCAGGTCTTTTCAGCTGGTGTTTGCTTTCATGATTTCTTGTCAATCAGATATACTGAGTTCTTATTTTTGGCATCATTAAGTGTTATGGAGAACAAATAAGGAATAGATCAAGTTAGCATTGAGAAGCTACAACATAAAGCACCTTCTGCATTCTAGGTTAAGGCAGTTTTTTGTAGATTATTGTGCGTGTTACAGGGACAACAAAATTTCTTTCACTGGGAAGCTTTCACAATAGAGACTGTTTTGGAGATGATCAGTTTGACTTTGTCAAACTGCAAAGTATGCTCCCCCAAAATTCTACTTAGATACTTCATTGTGGTATGGAGGTAACCTAGGTTTTTAAAAAGGCTAGAAAGATTTTGAAAAAGTATTTAGCAATAGATAGTTGTATCAGCAATGCAGTATTCACAATGCCTACAGTAACTATAAATATGCTGATATAGTTATTAATCACAAAATGGAACAGGCTCTCTACATAAGAAATATAGATAGTGCATTCATTTAAATACCAGAAAACTGAGTCCCAAAACCAGAAAGTCAAAGCCAACCCAGTAGTGATGAAGTTGGCACATGTGGTCAAAG
>JAQQSU010013829.1:0-11564 GCA_028627135.1 Pseudochirops cupreus | reverse complement strand
ATATCTTGATTTCTCATAAAGTCATTTGCTTCCATTCACTCCACTCTAATTCTGAAGGAATTTTTCTCCTCAGTGAGCTTTTGAGATTCTTTTTCCATCTGGCAAATTCAACTTTTTAAGGCATTTTTCTCCTCATTGGCTTTTTGGGCCTCTTTTGCCATTTGAGTTCATCTATTTTTTAAGGTGTTATTTTCTTCAGTCAGGTTGCTGACTCTCTTTTCATGATTTTCTTGCATCATTCTCATTTCTCTTCCCAATTTTTCCTCCACTTCCCTTATTTGGTTTTCAAAATCCTTCTTAAGCTGATCTATGGTTTTAGGCAGTCTTCATGTTTCTTGGAAGCTTTTGGTGCGGGAGTTCTGATTATGTTGTCTTCCTCCCGTTCCATACTTTGATCTTTTGCTGCTTTATTTTGAACTTATTCCTTATTCAGTTCTGCTCCTCACTCAAGAAATCCACCTCTAGGTTCACATCCTCTCTTCAGTTCACCTTAGATCTATGACCCAGAACAGGGCAGTGAGTGACAGAGCTGCCAGTTGGCACTTGTTCCTGTGCCTTTTTCAACTTTAAGCCCCTCCATGATGTATCAGCCCGTCTTCTTATCCCACTACACAGCTTCTTCTTATGCTGGAATGCTATGTGGTTATTCCTGGCCAAACCCTATTCCCAGGGTTCCTCTCCATCTCCCTATACCAGTCTGGAATGGAAAAACGATGTACTGAATTTTTTCCTTGGACTTCTCGATCTGGATTCAGTCTAGAGCAGTTTCCAGATCTGTTTTGGAGGACTTGGGGAGTGGGGAAAGCTTGCTCTATTTCTTCCTGCTACTCTGCCATCCTGGATCTCACCCCAACATTAAGTTTAACCATCAGAAAAAGTTAAGACTATAGCCTTTATAAAGTCGAATCACCTAGTCTATTCTACAAATATGAAAGCTGAGGAGCAGATGTGTGAAGCTAATTATCCAATGTCTTATACGTTTAGGAAGCAGAGCTGGGATTTGAACGTAGGTCTTTGGATTTTACACGCAGTATATAACACTGCTTCATTCTACCCTTATGTTTCTTAGGCTAGAACATGGGGTCTGGAGTAATAAAGACTTCAGTTCAAATTTGGCCTGTCACTTATGAGCTGTGTAACTGTGGGCAAATCACTTAACCTTTATTTGCCGTGTTTCCTCAACTGTAAAGTGGGAATAACAGCAGCTGCCTTGAAGGGTTGTTGTGAGGATGCAATGAGATAATATTGAGGAAGGGTTTAGCACAGGACCTGGTATACAGTAGGTTCTATATAAATGCTTGTTTCTTTCTCCTAGTAGTAAGGCATATAAAAAATACTTGTTATATTTACCTTATTTACTTCACTCTATTCCTTAGCTTGATCTAATGCAGTATGTATTAGAAAGTGGATTTACTTTCCAATGGAAGGAAGATCTACTCTTAAACCAAGAATTAGGATGTTAATGGCATTTAAGATCTTCCCTGCCCACTAACGGCCACATTAAGGGCAGCTTGCTTAGGGGAGGCTTGCTGGTAGGAAGGCTCTCACACCTTTTGGTAATTTTTAATTAGGCACTGAGTCAGGAGGGTTGTGATGCCTTCTGGCTCTGAAAAGTGTATATATACTCTGAGTTGGTATTTTGCTTTGGGGGCTCACTTATGAGAAGGATCTTGTGATTTCCTGGCGGAGATTCTGATTGGCCATATGTTCATAGCTCTCTGACTGCTCAGATGTAAAGGCTTTCTTAATCCAGGGATGTATGTAAAGTGTACAGTTGATTCAGGCAGTCAGAGCCCTGTCTGTTGGTCTTTATTTCTCTGCTTGGATTTTCTCTGAAGTTCAGGGTGCTTCTGACTTTTCCTCTGAACTAGTGAATGTAATTAAAAAAGATTGCTGGCCCCTTAAACAGTTATCTTTCCTAGTAAAGCAGATCTAAGAACCTGTGCTAGCAGCCATCCTGGGTATGCCAGTGAGGTTGTCATTACAAGAATTTATTTAGGACCCTAGAATTAGGAAGAGGCTTAATAATACCAGAAAGGAACATTTAACTTAATCTGAGGGACTGGGCAAGATGCTGAGAAGACTCTTGTCATAATAAAAGGTGTCAATGAAGTGTGCAGAACCAGAAGAACATTGTACACAGTAATAGCAGTATGTTGCTAATAATGACTTAGCTATTCTCAGTAATACACTGATCCAAAAAAATCCCAAAGGACTCATGATGAAGCATGTTCTCTGCCTCCAGAGAAAGAACTGATACTGTCTGCATACAGACTGAAGCAGACTATTTTTCACCTTCTTTCATTCTTTTTCTGAGGCTTCTTGTACAAAATAACTAATATGGTAATATTTTACATGACTGCACATGTATAAACAAACTATATCTGATTGATTACCATCTCAGAGAGGGGGGAGGGGACAGGAGGAGGGAGTAACAGAATTTAGAACTAAAAATTAAAAAAAAAAGTTAAAAAAACATTTAAAACATGTAATTAGGGGAAAAAAGAAAATATATATATAAATTATACACACACACACACACACATACATATATATTTAAAAATAATAAAAGGTAACAATGATTTCTATCATCATGTGATCCTTGCAACAATCTGGTGAAACAGGTAGTCTACTCTGGGTAATGTTTCGAAAAGCTCATCTCAGAAATCCTAGGAATCAATGCCAAAAATACTAAGCAGTTTAGCACTTAACTCTTCAATGTATGTTAATTTCCCAAGTGGAACATAAATGACACAAAGACTATTTCTCATGCTTCTTTCACATCCCTCAGAGTTCCTACTAGCAATGGGGACACAGCAAGCCCTTTTTAGTAACTTCTCAACCAGTCAATCAGTGCTATAATTAGCTCAACCTAAGTAGGAGAACAGATTTACTTTCAGTAAATGGTGCCGCCTGAGAGAATAATGGAAGGAATGAATAGTACAACAAAACCAAAGTGTATTTTCAGTATCAATAAAATTGACATTGAAAAAAAACCTATTTAATATTTTCTGTAGTTTGGAAAATTCACTACATAACTTTCTTTCCTTTTAAAAAGATCACTCCAAATTCCTCTGAACACCCAGGGCAATGTGGTGGATTAGAGAGAACAGCAGCATGCTGGTCTGCAATATCTTATAGATTGGAAGATATTATACTTCATGCCAGAAAAGTTGCCATTGTAATTGAGCCACAGAGCACAGAACTATTCCTAGGGACATAAACAACATTTGCCATCTGAGCTGTTCAGGAAGTAGTACATTTACAAAACAGAGCAAGCCTGGAACATAACATCTAATGTATTTTTCACAGGGTCTAGGGAGAGGCAAAATTGGTTTGTATATAGTCATTAATGGCTTTAGTTTCTTTTCCCTTTGTAAAATTAAAAACACATCTCCCAGAAGCGACAGTGAAGCCATGGGAGGTCTTTTGTCAAAGAACCTGCATTCTGTTTCCACACAAGATAATAAACAGAGACAACTACCATTCAAGGGTTTAATACTAGAGTGGGAAGAAATAATACAGCCAGCCATTCCCACAGCTGGGTAAATTTAGCTAAATCACCACTGTAAGAGTCTTTGTTTTCCTCATGGCTAGATGCAGAGATAGTCGCCAAGAGGCACCAAAGGCTAAAACAAGCTCTTCTAGCTTTTCAGGAAAAGGAAGAGCCTTTTCAATGTGGCAATCCTTTCCCCCAGAGGTCCAGGGAATCTCAGTCTTCAAGCTGGTGTACCAAAATGGATCCTACCTATCCCTGCAAACTCTGAGAATACTTCCTTAAAGACTCTTATGGTGATTTCACCCTCTTTAGCTCAAGGGAAATAAATGTCTGCCAAAAGATGTTTGCCACTATCATGAAGAATGTTCTGCACACGATCCAAATGGCAAAGGGATTCCCTAAGAATGGTGAGATTCTTCAGAAGTTCCTGCTGGCAGATGATAACCACAGTAATTGCACAAAGACCTAGAACGTGGGTCAGCAAATATTTTTATAGTCCGAAGCCAAGAATGTTTTTTATAAAATTGTCAATAGTTTTGTTTAAAAGTGAAAACACCATTCTTAGCTAAAAGACATACAACAGATAATGAAGGTGGTGGGTTATTTGCTGACTGCTAGTCTAGAATACTATAGGGCCTCCTCAATGAGATCCAGTTACTCAAAAGAGGCTGGTCTAACAATCCATACAGAAAATACTAAATGGATGCACAATTCCAACCACACTAACTTTGTATGACATGCAGTTGGATGGCTAGTCCATTGAGTTAATATATCAGTATATATATATCTGAGTCAGGCACATGGACAACAGTGGGGTCCAGAACTGAAAAGGAAAGTAGGGACCAGATCTGTGATTTCAGTGAAATGAAGTAACACCGTCTTTTATTACTGGCTAGCACCTTCTCTGCAGCTTAAATGTTAGAGAACTGTCTAGTAACCACGATCCGAAGGCCAAATCGCTGTAAATATCTGGACAACAAATGTAAAAACCATTCTCTGCTTGCAGGAAGTACAAAACCAGTTGGCAGGTGCTGGTTAGAGTTTGTTGACCCTTGGCCTAGAGCAATTCAAGTGATTTTGTGACATGCCCAGAGTCACGCAGCCAAGACGTGGCACGGGCAGGACTTGAGCCCAGCTCTTCCTAGTTCCAAGGCCAGTTCTTTATCTAGTACATCATGCCGACTCACAGAACAAGGTTCTGTCCTTGTTCTTCTCTTCCCTCTTTATACTTCTTTCTTGGTGACTTCATTCACTCCCATATGTCGAAATCATCCCTGTGCAGATGATTCCCAAGTCTCTATGTCCAGCCCAATTTCTCTTTCCTTTGCATCAATCCCACATCTCTTCTTATTGGACACCCAGACCCAGATGTCCTCTCAACACCTCCAACTGAGTATGTCCAAAACTGAACCCATTACCTTCTTTAAACCTGGCCCGAGTCTCCCCAGACTCCTATACGTACTGACGCCACTGACAACCCTGCCATGAACCAAGCTCTGAACCGTGCAATCTTCTGACTTTTATACCCTTACCTTCCACACCCTGTCATCTGCCAATTTTTATCCATTCCACTTTAATCAGTCAATCACTGGACATTTAATAAGCACCCACATACTGAGCTCCCAGGATACAGATACAGTGAAAGCCTCTTCCCTCCAGAAGCACACATTCTTTTGGGAAGAAACAATACACACATATAGAGTCACACACAATCTGGCGGGAGCAGCAGAGGTGCTTGCTTTCCTCCGTCTTTCCCGCGCCCACGTGATCCTCCTCACGTAGGGGCTACTCTGTGCTGAAGCCCTCCTCCCTTCTTGTTCAGACCCCTGAGAAAACGTCCTAACGAGCCAGACTTGCACGAGTGGCCAAGAATACACTGTTGGGTGCCTGGGTCCACCCACATCATTCCTTTGCTCAGAAACCTTCCGTCTGTACTGACCAGCCTACGGGGTAAAGCACAAGCTCCTCAGCGTAACACGAAGACTGTCATCTGGCTCCAACCTCGCTCTCCAGACTTAGTTTACATTATTCGCCTTCACCACTCAACGTTTCAGCCCAGGTGGATTTACAGATTCCCCACAAACTTATTCTTTTCTCTTCAGCCTCTGCACATTCAAAAGTCATCCCCTACAATCAAAAGGCACATGCTCCTCATCTCTGACTGCTGAAATTCTCTTCCTTCAAAGACTTACCTATGTACTCTTTTTTAAATGAAGTCTTCCCTCATCCAGACCTCCCTACGCATGAAATTTCTAGTAAAAAAGTATTCTCTCTTTTGCCTCAGCAGCTAGCATTTACATAGCACTGTAAGGTTTACAAAGTGTTTTATATACATTATCTCATGGGATGCTCACAATCACTCTGTATATCAGGGTGCTATTATTATCCCCATGTTGTAGAAGAAGAAAGAAAATGAGCACAGAGAGGTTAAGTGACTTGCCCAGGTTCACACAGCTAAGGAAGTGTCTGAGGCAGGATCTGAACTGAAGTCTTCCTGACACCAGAACCAATCCTGGATCCTTTACAGCAGGTAGCTGCCAACCAGACCTATGCAAGTCAATGCATTGTCTCCCCTTAGCAGACGAGAAGCTCCCTGAAAGCAAGAGCTGGTTCCTTGTTCATTTCTGTATTTCCTGTCTAGGATGGGGCTTTTGCACACAGCGTGTGCCTAATAACACTTTCTGACTGATTGGAATATCACTGAATCATCAAGATACACAAACAAAACACTGCCATACTGAGATATTGCTCAAGTCATGTTACAAATTTCTGTCCTTTTTTTTTAAGTCAATGAAGACTCTGCTGACAAGTTTTATTTCCTGTCCTCAGAATTATCAAGATTTAAATTAAAAATAACTAAGTGGGATCACACAATCACAGAGTTAAAGCTAGGGCAGACCTCAGAGACCATCTGATCCAACACTTGGATTTTATAAGGAAATACAGCCTAGGAGTCACTTAGACTTCATGAACCAAACTGTGGTTGTGACCTATGCTGCTGAGGTTCAAATATATACACTATGAAGGGGCCTGCAGGCTTTGAAGGCCAAAGTCATAAAGACTCCCCTCTTAAAAAAAAGACCAGGATACTTACTGGATCTGTCAGCATAGCCCGGAAGTGAGAAGCTAGAGCCAGGAAAGCAAGACTGTTGAACACTACTCCATTGATTGCACTATAAATATAGTTTCTTGATGGAATCAGCATGACGAAGAGGACCACAAAATCTGCATATATGACCAGGAGCCAGGTGATGACAGCACATGCAATACCACAGCCATCTCGGATAAACCACATGGTTCCCAGAGAACCCAGGCGAGGAGGAGGGATACACTTCTCTGGGTGGAGGTATTCAGGTTTCCTCTCAATATCTCTGAAGCGGTGGACCGGAGAAAACATCATAGGCTTTTATGTCCATACTTGCATCTGAAAGAGGAAAAAGAGAACATAAATCTAAACTCCAGTCTTGGATCACCAACTGCCTGGTGGATATTTCAAACTGGATATCCTGGAAGGATCTCAAATTAAATACTTCCAATCTTTCCTCCCAATCCCACCCCTCTGAAGATTCCCATTTCTGTCGTGGGCTCTATCAGCTGTCCAGGTATCCAGGTGTGCAACCTTGTCATCACCCTGAATGTCTCACTTCCCTCACCACCACCATATACGAGCAGTTGCCATGTACTTCACAATATGTATCCTGCCCACATGCTTCTCTTTCCAAGTACATGGCCCTCATCACCTCTTATATCTTCATTGGACTCCTTCAAATCTCTCCCCCTTCTCTGATCTATCTTTGACACAGCTACTAAAAGGATTTTCCCTAAAGCACAAGCCTGATGACTATGTCACTCTCCTGATCAAGAAGGTGCAGTAGCTCTAGGGTCAAACAAAACTCCCTGGCTTAGCACTGCTAATATTTAAAGCCCCGTATAACCTGGCTCCAACCTAGCTCACCAACTTTAGTATGCTGCAATCTTCCTCATGCACACACTCCTCAGTCTAGCCAAACTGGCACTGATACAGTCCCTCACCCCTGACATTTCCTCTCACCCTTCTGTTTCTGCACAGGCTGGCCTGTCCCCTGAGCCTGACCTTCATTTACTCATCTCAGAACCTCTAGTTTCCTTTAAAGTTCCATCTAAGGCTGTTCCTCATTACCCACCACCCCTAGCTACCGATGCCTTTGCCTGAAAGGACTGTCTATCTACTTGGCAGCACAGACTTAAGCTCCCTTTGGCGAGAACTATCTCATTTCTGCCTTTCCATTCCCCTCACTTAGCAGAGTGCCTGTCACACAGTAGGTACTTAGTACTACCACTTATAGATAAGCCATGTCACCTTATAAAGGAAATAAGGAGAGATCATCTTTTCAAAAACCATATAAATGGGTCCATTTCTTACCACGCAGAAAAAAAAGCCCAAATGCCCTTCCTACTAATGGAATTATAATACCTCCATTCTAATCTTTAAAAGGCATTAGAACTTTGATAAGACACGGGAAAATGTATAACAGACACAGAACAAAAAGGTTACATACTCTGCTGTGTATGTATTGTTTTCTCCTCCTTGACACACTGAGAGAGATTCCGCAGGAACCCTGTATTTACTTTGTGTCCGTATGACACAGCTTCACTTGAGTACAGTGCAAGCCCCTGGAGGACACAGGCTGCTTCATTCTTGTCTTTGTATTCACCAGTACCAACACAGCATCTCACACATAATAGGCATTTAATAAATTCTTGTTGACTATTTGATTACCTAGTAGCACAGTTAATTTCAGACATACCTAAACTGTAAACACCACAGAGGAAAAGCGGCCACTTAGAACTAGGGCAAAATTCTTGAATGAGCTTTATAATTCAGCCCTCTAAATGGGCCCAAATGGTAGCACTTCCAAGGATAAGAGTCCTTCTATGAGTCTAATAACAAAGCTTATGTTTATGAAGCTCTTTATGGTTACACTCTTATTTAATTCAAACAAAGTGCTCTAAGCATAAGAGCATTTAATATCTGTTGAACTTAATTGGGCAATCCTTTGGGGTAGTTAGTGCAAACATCCTCAGCCTACTTGAAGGCGAGGAAACAGGTTCACAGATGAGAAGGGGGCTTGCCAAGACCACATAGCTAGGTAGAGGCAGAGCTGCAACTCCAACTCAGGTCTTCAGATGCCAGGTCAAGTGTTCTTTTCACTACAGCAGAGCATCTCTACTTTTCTCAGATATATCTGGTCTTAGAAAGATAAGTTCTACTAAAAGATTTGCTGGAAGAAGAAATACACCGACTTTCCCTCAAAAAAAAAATTAAAGTTAGTAACATGTTGCATCACCAATCAGAATTCTCTAGTTGAAAGCTTGTGCGCCATGAGTTTAATGTCAGTTGTGTGCATTTGTGGAAGAAATTTTCACTGCAGCATATGCGAGGGACATCATGATCATCTGACAACTGAAATCACAACATGTTGGGCTACAGATGAAACACTCAAAAACAACATGGCCAATTTATGTTTTCTTACAGACCTTTATTCTAAAGAAATTTTATAGCTGTAATTTTAAAGACTGTGAAATTCAAAGACTAGATGACTCAAAATAAAAGGTTATCCTGTTTGCCTCAGTTTCCTCCTCTGTAAAGTGAGTTGGAGAAGGAACGGCAAACCACTCCAGTACCTTTGCCAAGAAAACCCCAAATGGGGTCACCAAGAGTCAGATACGATTGAAATGACTGAACAACAAAAAACGTTAACTGTCTGATTATCCAGTAACACAGTTAATCTTAGTCATGACCTAAATTGTAAACCTCACAGAGGAAAAGTGGCCACTTAGAACTAGACAAAATTCTTGAATGAGCCTCATATTTCAAATCTATACAGGGACCCAAATGTTAGCACTTCCAAGGATGATACTCTATGGAAATGGAAAAATAAAAAAAAGAAAACCCAACCTGGGCAGAAGAGAAAGACCAAAGCCTTGAAGACTGACTGACTCTAAGTTTTAGTTGTGTAATGTAAACTTTCTTCCAGAAGAGAGTTGAGGAGTTGGATAGCGCAAGCAACAAGAAATAATCACAAAAAGTGAAATTGAATATATTTTGGTAGATGACTGTTTACCAATCTTAACTCTTCTTGATTGGCTGCCTGTATAAAATCAGACCTATGATTTGCTAGATCTTTTGCTCAAAATCAGTATCAAATTAGAAGAACCAAAATGAAAAGGTATGCTACACATCTGAAGTAACTCAAAACAGACTTAAACAAGTTGCTTCCATCTAAAAATGGGAAATGGATAAAATAATAGATTTCAACGAACTATCACCATTTGCTAAACATCTAGATCACTGTTACAATAAGTTATAATATAATAATGCCCTGAAAGGCTCACTGACGTACATAGGGCACTTACATTTTCATTTATTTTGTATATATTGTATATGTGCATTGTCTCCAACTATAGAAAGTTTTAATTTGTTTCTATACTAAATTTATAACCCAAGACTGCTGTGCTTTTATAATTCATATCTGCTTTTACTGAAGCTCATCTCTGCTCTCAGTTCTCACTATTTAAGTCAGCCTGTCTCTCAGGAGACCCCTATATCAAGTCTAGCACCCTTGCCTCAACTTGCCACTTCTAATCTACTAAACTCTTAAAAACCAGATAACTGAACTGAATTTAAATTATTTTAAGGGTAATTAATTTAAGTCAATAAGCAGTCTCTGAGTGAGGACCTGAGATCCTTCTGCAGAGTCAAGTATATGAACTTTGTGGCAGCTGTTTCTACTTCTCAGAAGTCTTTTTCAGTTACTTCTGAATTTTTGGCAGTATTTATGAGGGCTGAAGGTTGCTTGACATATGACCTCTAGATAAGATAATTTTACCATACTTGATAAAGCCCAAATTTCTTCTACCCTAACTATGCTAAAAAAAACTGTCAAAAATTTTTCAGAATCTTACAAATGAATCAGAACTTGAATGCTGGTTTGAGGGTTGGAATTTAAGAGTATGCTTTCATATACAAGCATGTAACTGGAGGCAAAAAACCAAACTAGAGTAATTGAAAGATTATTATTACATGCTGAAATGAAAAGCAGTGTAACCTATGTTTCAGTTTAAAAAAGAATTAAAACTAAAACTAGACAAATGAGATAATTTTAAAAAATGCTTAAAGGTTACTTAGCTGAATAACTGAGCAAACAACTTTGGTAACAAAAGCTTATTACTAACAAAAACACACCTGTCTTCCTCCACAATAATATTTATTTTTAAATTTGGAGATAATTTCTTTCCTCTATAATTTGAGAACTTCAGCAGTACACTGCAACGCTACATACACCTAATGGGGACTCAGTAAGCAGGCAATAGCCAGAAACAGGACAGCTGGAAAGCTGCAAAGTCCAATAAAGCAGGTTCCCTCTGTGTCACCGAACAGCAGGAGAGTGTGCAGAATGCTGGGCCTATGCACGCTATCAGCCAGTCACTCGAGGTCTACATCTGCCTTGCTGTCCATCTCCTTCGCCAGCTCTACCCTCCTCCCCGACATTTCCCACTTCTTTCTGTCCTCTCCTCCCTTCTTCCAAGTCCAATGTCCGTTCTGCGGGTGCTGAGCTTCTCGTTGTTATTGCTGACCCTCAGATTGCCCAAAGAAATAAGATGAAGGCAAATATTATAACGGAATAGTATATAGTTACTTAACATCATGCAAAGTCATTTATGCCCATTGTAAAAACATGTTCCTCCTTCCCAGAATAACCTCCCTTACCTTCTGTACCCTCTCAACAAATGAACACAGCGAAGCACAGAAAAGTCACTGATCTGCTTGTCCCTGGGGTGTGCAGGAGTCCTTGACAGAAGAAGACAGGGAAATCCAAACTGCTAGGCCACAAGTTTCCCAAAGGCTGCTGCTAACAAGAAAGAGAGAGAGAGAGGTAAGGAGCGAGGAAGGAAGGAAGGGAAGGAGGGAGAGAGGAAGGAAGGAAGGAAGAAAGGAAAGAAGGAAGGAAGGGAGAGAGGAAGGAAGGGAGAGAGGAAGAGAGGGAGGGAGGAAGGAAGGAAGGAAGGGAGGAAGGAAGGGAGA
>JAQQSU010013828.1:0-11564 GCA_028627135.1 Pseudochirops cupreus | reverse complement strand
GGGGGAGGGGGGACACACTGGGATGGCTGTTTTGGGGCGGTGGGTGGGGGAAAGACGGAGAGAAAATATGTAACTCAAAATCTTGTGGAAATGAATGATGCAAACTATAATAAAATTTAAAAAAATAAGAGAAAAGAAAAAGCCGAGGGGCAAGTAGGTGACACAGTGGGTAGAGCACCAGCCCTGGAGTCAGGAGAACTGTGTGACCCTGGGCAAGTCACTTAATGCGATTGCTTCCAAAAAAAGAAAAAGAAGAAGAAGCCAACAGTGTACTTTATAGGAAATCTACATAAAGGAAATTGATTGTATGAACTCCATATAATATAATT
This sequence comes from Pseudochirops cupreus, assembly GCA_028627135.1. NCBI lineage: Eukaryota > Metazoa > Chordata > Mammalia > Diprotodontia > Pseudocheiridae > Pseudochirops > Pseudochirops cupreus. The sequence continues at coordinate 11,235 of JAQQSU010013828.1, read as the reverse complement.
TTTCAATTAAGTAATGCTTTTAAAATAATTAATCAAATAATTAAGGAGATAGAGAAGTACCTCCATTCTATATTTAGTTCAAACAAATTCAACATTTTCATTCAATTCAATCAAAAAATATATGCAAAATGTATTTTCCATGTACAAGACACAGTACTAGAAGATAGACAATAAAAAGATGAAATAAGATATGGTCTCTGCTGTCAAGCAGTTTATAATCTAGGAGGGGGGACAAGGCATGCACATAATACAAATTAGGATAGCAATTATTTTGGCTTCACTTGAAGCCAGCTACACCTTCTGCTCAGGCTTTTAGGGGTGCCCCTGAGAGACAGTGGGGTATCTTTCTCTAATGCTATCTGCTTTAGCCCTCCATTCTGGCATATTCCTTCCATTGATAACCACCCATGATCAGTGCCCTGGTTCCGTTTAACCAATTAGCATCAATTAGTTTTTACAAAGTGATATTTACTGTGAAGATATAGCAAGGACAGAAACACATTCACCAAGGGACACACCATCCCTTATTCCACTGGCATCAAACTCAAAGCCTGAAGGCTGGCAAAACTCCCAGTGCAGCCAAAACAGATAGGATTGGGAAATGCTTGACAAAATAAATAAAAAGATAACAGAATTCAGATAATGTTCGTTTGTGTTTTTCTAAGTCAAAATGCCACTGGAAGGATCCTATTTCTATCTGAACTTAACACCACTGCCTTACATCATCTTCATCAATGGGAAGAACCTAACTTAGTTAATTAAGACTTAACTTAGTTTCTGCAGAGCATTGGTCCCACCACATTCATGGCCAACGTGGCAGTACTAATACATGAATCTGCTTCTTTGGGACCTGATGCCTTGATGCTGAACTTTCTGGCTACGAAACCTAGCATGGACTCCATCTCCTGAATATCCTGGTGGCTAGCTCTCCTGACCCTTTGAAGTTCACAAGGTGATAGCCATTTTCAATAGACAACCAACAGCAGAGTCATTCACTCACAGACCTCATTGTAGAGGCCCGGTAAGGATATGAAAACCAAAGGCCTCTCTCTCCAGTTAGTCCTTGTTTGGGGGAGTGTTTTGTTTTTGTATCAACAGTGTTGTTTTCCACTTGACTATGTCAGGCAGGAAAAAAAAACCAAACCGACAAAGGATCTGGCCCTGACTCACTAGTGCTTTTTAATACACCCCAGATCTGGCTCAAGAGTCAATTGGAAAAAAAAAAGATTTTCTTCATTACATGGTTAGCAAACTGGAACCATATTGACACGTGCTTCAAAGTCTAAGTGGGAACTGCATCAGCCAAGCATTCTGTGCACGCTAATAAGGATTGGGTTTATTGGCCATTCCTCTATTATATTACAATATGATAATTACAACAGAGAGATTAAAAGTGCTGAGACAGAGCTTGCTTATGAGAGATGTTAAGGGTCCTACAAGAACAGCATCAGGAGATCCAATGATGAGAATAAGAAGAGGAAGAGTTAGGTGTGGTAGATAGAATACTGGACTTGGAGTCCGGAAGACCAGAGTTCAAATCTCCCTGTTGACATTTATTTGTGTGATCCTGGGCAAGTCACTTAACCTTTGTCTGCCTTTGAAGGTGGGTATAATAATAGCACCAAACTCATAGTGTTGTTTTGAGCATCAAATAAGGTAATATATCTACAGCACTTGATAAACCTTAAAGGGCTTTATAAATAATAGCTATGATCATACAAAAAAAAGAAGAGAATAACCAGAGAATGAATGAGTAATAAGAACAAGGGAAGAGGCTTCTTTTTTTTTTTAAGCTGTTGGATAGAAATGAGGACAATCAAAGAAATGAAAGAAGATTTTGGATAAGGATAAAATGATCATGACAGATAAGAAGAGAAAGAAAGAAGAACTCTTATTTTGCTTCTTTTCTCTCATAAGAGCAATGAGCTTCAGATTAGGAAAGTGACAAGAAAAATGTTTAACAGGAAATTGAAATGGGGGGGGGGGTGTGCTGGAGCCAGCTCTGACTGGCTTGGGCATTTACATTTCAGAAATCATTACAAATCTGGGCTTGATTTATTATTAAGAAAATGTTAATAATGCAAACCAGACTTAAAAGCATGTCCTTCCTACTCTCCTCCCCACCCCATCCTACCCCGACCTTGTTAAACATTTACTGGCCCACCCTTGGTTGAAACCCCAAATAGGTGAAAGGTTTTTAGAGGGCAAACACTTAGCTGTCCAATGTTTGACCCCAGAATAAGGCCAAGGAATAGAAGCTAAAAATGAAGTCGAGTTTTATATTAATATAAAGAAAAACTGACAATTAGAACTCTCCAAAATAATAACTGACATTTAGACATCATCTTAAATGGTTTAAAAAAATACTTTTATGTATGTTATCTCATTAACTCAAAAAATGACTGCTTAGGAACCATGGCTCAGGAAGACCTGAATTAGAAGTCTTCCTTAGACTCTTGATAGATGTGTGACCCTGAGCAAATGATTTAACTTCCTGGAGACTCTCTTTACTCCCCTGTAAAAACGGTGGTTTTGGGTTTCATGACCTTTCCTGCTCTAAAACTATGACCCGAAAACCCTTAAAATCTTTGACTCAGGTCGGAAGAAGGTTTTTCAGGCATGTTTTAGAGAGGATTCCCATTCAGGTGTAGTTTGGATTAGATAATCTCTGAAGTTTTTGTAGCTCTGAAATTGGGTAATTCCAGTAGAAACAAATTGAATCCAGAAATAAGAATTTATTGAACTTCTACTTTGTGCTAAGCACTTTTACAAATATTAACTCATTTGATCCTCAAAAGAACTCTGAGATAAACTATTGTGATTTCTATCTTACAGCTGGGGAAACTGAGGTAAAGAGATGTTAAGTGGATTACCCATAATTATTAGTAATTAGTAAGTGCTTGAGGTTGAATTTCAGCTCAGTTCTCCCTGACTCCAAGCTTGCCCATTGTGACAACTAGCAGCCTAGTATGGTAGCAAGTTATGGATATTTTAGAGACACTTCTTCAAACAACAGGATTGCAGGATATGAGAGTAGGAAGAGAACTTAGAAAACATTCCATTCTTGAAGAGACCTTGGCTAATTTTTTGTGGGCACATAACTGTTTACCATGTTTACTTAGGAAAGTAAATCACATGTGGTTTTAGAATTCTTAATCCTTCCATGCTCAGATCCCAACTGCACAGCTTTGTCTCCACGTGTACACCCTCAAATGCAGGGATGATAAGCCCCCAAACAAATATAATCAATTGTCCCAGGAATGAAAATCCTGAAAAAAGAAAAAAAAACAAGCTCCTTCATTGACCCATTTATAGAAGCTAACTTGCAGAAAAATAAAGAGAAACAAAACTTTGGGATAAACAATTTACTATTTCACTTTTATTTAAAATCAGAAGACTCCTACCATACACAAAACCAGAAGAAATACCTTTTTATAAGAGAGGATAATTTAAAAAAAACAAAACTGCTCCATACAGTTTAATATTAATTGGAAGCTGGCCCAAGTAATGATGCAAGTAAAGAAGTAAACAAAAAACCAATCAGCATTTTACACCAAAGATAAAAGTGAATGACCACAGCAGTAAGATAAGCAGCAACCTATTACCCAGTTCTGAGTCGCTGATTTTGTTCATTCATCCACCAGTCATTTATCGAGTAGCTGCTATGTGTACAACAATTCGGTAAACATCAGGGAGCACTGTTCAAGGAGGATGAGTATTTCTGGTGTGAGGGCTTGCCACGCCTTTTTCAGGGCTGCCCATTCACCTTTGGTGTCCTTCTGTCACTCAGCTCTCACCTGTGGTTCCAAGAAGCTGTAGCATGAGCAGTAGCCACACCCCAGTAAAGCCATCTTGGCAGACGAGCTAAACCTGGTTGAAGGTAATCAACAGGCCTCAAATCAGTTGGTGAGTTAGGGGGTGTCTATCCCAAACATGTGAAGACTTCTCCTGGTGGAATGGGTTGATAGAACAATTTGTTCCAACTGCCTTGAATGCAGCTGAATCAGGCACTATGGAGCACTTAGAGTTTGGCCAGCCATGGAAGAAGCCAAGGTCATCCACTATACCTGGACCATCACCAGTCATCCTAACTTTTGTCTCGCAACTGAACTTCAATGACAGGAATGGAGGCTGATGACTCCGTGCAACTCTTCCTCACTTAAATCTTGTTCACATACCAGCCAAGACATCAGCTTGTGATGGCATTGGTCCTCTTCAAAAAGGAAGGAAGAAGCATTGGAGGAGATACAAGAGGCCAAGAATGATTACATATTACATTTCTACAGAGCTTTACAATTTACAAGGTAGTTTTCTTCAAAATAAACCTTCAAGATCAAGTCGTGCAACTGCCATGATCCTCCATTCTATGTGAAAGGAAACCTAGGCTGAGAGAGACTCAGTAGCTTTCTCCGTCTTTAAACGATGGAGCCAAGGCTTTAAAACAAGCTCTGTGAAACTTAGTTCAAGTTAATCCTCAATTTTGTCGTGCCCTTTAGCTGGGGACCATACTTTCTTTTTTCCTTTAATAATATTTTCTTGTAGTGGAAATGAATGTTGAAAACTAAAAATAAATAAATTCAAAAAATAATATTTTCTTTTCCCCCCAATTACATGTTAAAACAATTTTTAATGTTTGGGTTTTTTTTTTAATGTTTTGAGTTCCAAATTCTAACATTTTGGCCCCCACCCCACCCCCCCCGCCTTTCCCCTCCCTTAGATAGTAAGCAATCTGGTATAGGTTATAAATGTATAATAGTGTAAAATATTTCCACATTAGTCATTCTGTACAAGAAGACAGAGAGGGGGAGAGAGAAAGAAAGAAAGAAAGAAAGAAAGAAAGAAAGAAAGAAAGAAAGAAAGAAAGAAAGAAAGAAAGAAAGAAAGAAAAGAGAAAAGAAAGGAAGAAAAGAGAAAAGAAAGGAAGAAAAAAGGAGGAAGGAAGGAAAGAAAGAAAAATAGTATGCTTCAGTCTGTATTCTGACAATATTAGTTCTTTCTCTGGAGGCAGATAGCATTTTTCATCCTAAGTCTTTTGGGATTGTCTTTGATCCTTGTGTTGCTAAGAATAGCTAAGCCATTCACATTTGATCATTGCACAGCAGTACTGTTACTGTATACAACATTCTCCTGGTTCTGCTCACTTCACTTTTCATTAGTTCACATAAATCTTTCTAGGTTTTTCTGAAATCATTCTGCTTGTCATTTCTTATAACACATCATCACAATCATATGCCACAGCTGTTCAGCATTCCCCAAGTGACGGGCACCCCCTTGATTTCCAATTCTTAGCCATCACAAAAAGAGCTACTATAGACATTTTTGTACAACTAGGTCCTTTTTCTTTTTTTAATCTCTTTGGGATATAGACATAGCTGTGGTATTGTTGGATCAAAGGTGTTTGGGCACCATCGGAGCCCATGCTTTCTATAGGCATTTGGTCCTCAGATCCAGTATTGATCCTTTGCTACCCACAGTATTAGTCCATTGCAGTTAACAACTTGAATCTTGGGTAAACAATGGCAGCAGAAATGCTGCCCCAGTTCCATTACTGACTACTTAAAAGTTTCCATAGTGAATGAAAGTTTCCATCGTGTCTCATTTGCATTATAGGGTCCTATAAATATAAACTGTTAATTTCTACCTGTGTGTAGTAAGAGATAAAGATATGTGTTACCACAAGTTACTGTTATCACTTTAAAATGGCTTGAGGCTAATTTCCTATTAAAGAAAGAAAAAGGAAAAAAACCCTAAGAATCCAGTCTCATTATTTAAAAGGAAATCAGTTCCCCTTGTTAGTCAATATTCTGGTAAAATGTCAACATGACCTTTGAGGGTAACTTCTTTGAATACTTAAGTGCAGGCTTTACTACTAACTTATGAACTAAGAAATTCTTTTTTAGTTGTTAGTCACACATGGAAAGATTCTGATATATGTTGGGTTTTCGAAGCAGACCCATATATCTTACCACAGAAATATTGTATTGTTCTTTGAATACCATAACCTTAAGGAATGGGTATTTTTGATGTTGGAAAGGCTTTGAGCATGTTCATGGCAACAGATTAGATCTTACTCCCAACAACTTGTCCAGCTAAGTATGAAAAGGGTTATTACAGGAGGCTTTGGATGTGGAAACCCATAAAACAAAGACAAAATGACCTCCAGTCCTGTGTGGACGCCTTCTGGTTCTTCAAAGAAAGATCAGAAAAGTTCTGATAAAAACAAGCAGTAACATTATTGTCAAGATCTCCATATAGATGACAGAGTTCTACTAAGATATCATAATGTGCAAAACTGATGGAAAACCATGCCTTACCAAGTGGTAGAGAAAATGGTCAACTTACCAGTTTATAAAACAGTACTGGCTTGGGGGTGCAGTGAATAGAGCACTGGCCCTGAAGTCAGGAGGACCTGAGTTCAAATCCGGCCTCGGACATTTGACACAAAAACTAGCCGTGTGACCTTGGGCAAGTCATTTAACCCCAATGGCTCTCCAAAAAGGAAAAAATAAAAAATAAATGGTACAGGCTTTAGTACGTACCCCACAGGGTTCTTGTGAATATCAAATAATAAAATAATCGTAAAATGCTTGGCACGGCACCAAGCACCTAGTAAACAAACGTTTTTATTATTTCCCTTGCAAAATACGCTACGCCTTTTCAGAGCGCCTGCGCACATATGTACGCGTGTACTTGTAGCAAGGTTTTCAAAGTGAGCGTCATCGCCTCTGAAATAAAAGAAAAAGAAATTGCTTTGATTCTGTTTATGAACTTCACGCTTGTTCATCACTAGAGGAGGCCGAGTCCTTGCTTTAGAAAATGTCTCCTGCGGACAAATGAGACATCCGAATTAGAGAATGCTTTCTGACACGCGGAGCGATGAAAGAGAGCTGCTTGGGAGACTTCTTAGTCAGCTCACGTCATTACTCAGCCTTCTCACCTCTACACTGAAAAAGATGTTTCACGTCAGGGACAAAATTAAGGAACTGTGACTTACCGTGGAATGGAGAACAGAAATGAAAGAGGACAAGAATAGCTAAAAAGCGGAACAATGCGCCCAAAAGTTATGCCAAGATCTAAGACTGAGTCAGAATGCCAGTGAGAGATGGAGAGGGAAAAAAATGTGTCATATATTTATATATCTACAAATACCAACCAAGAGGAGGCAAACCAATCATTAAAATGTAATTCAACTCCTGCAGCAACTGAAAAGGGCTTCTAGTTCAAACAATATTTTATTTCAACTTCATAAGACTATCCAAAAAATAAAAGAATAATAGCGTGGCGTTCTTTTTCCTTTCCAATAAAACATTTGAAGCCATAGAACTGTTTTTTTATGAGTGGAGTTACTACTAATATTTCTTGACATGCATAGTAAAGAAACTGATAACTCCACCTGATGGAGGGATGGAGAAAAAGCTATGGGATTTTTTTGATGGTCCCTTTTGTACCAGCTGCTCTCCCAGAATCCCAAGGCTGTGTAAGTAACAATGACTACCAATCTACAGAGGTCTGAGTGCCATTTCTAGGCTATAAAATTCTTTCTTGTTATTTTGCCTATAATGTTCTTTTCTAACTCTGCCTATCTCTCTGACAGAATAGAGATAAATAGATTTTTTTTAATTATATGAATCTGTGCTATAAGAAATGGGGAGGAGATGGACTTCATATTTACCTGGAGACGCTTATACAAACTGATGCTAAGTGAGAAGAGCAGAGCTAGGAAAAATCTGTACGCAATCACACACATCGTATGTGTGACGACCAACCTTGATAAACTGGACTCTTCTCAACAACGCCCAGCTATAAGACAACTCTACAAGTCTCAGGATGGAAGAAGATATCTACATTCAGAGAAAGATCTAGAAAGAACAGAGTTTAAATGCAGACTGAAGCAACCTACATGCTCTTGTTCTTTTCCATGTTTGGATTTGTTTCTTTTTTCACATTGTTCACTCCATCATTTATAACCCTTCTATACAACTGGACTAATGTCCAATGTGAAAGTATTCACAGACCCTATACTTGATTGCATGCTGCCATGGGGTGGGGGGGGAAGGGGAGAAAATTTGAAACTCAAGGGACTCTGGAACTGAATCTTGTAAACTAAAAGTAAATAAACAAATCAATTAAAAAATCATATGAATCTGAGTTTAATATTAGGAAAAAGCCATAATCAATTCAATATAGCAGGGGTCACCATTCATCACCAGATACATCGCCACATAAATTGAAAGAAGATTCTAAAATCTTAAAATTCAGTCAATTTTTCCATTTGGAACTTATGAGGCCAATATTGATATTGATTTGGTATCTATGATTCCTTTCAGTAAAGTGTAATTTTCTTGTTTAAAGCTATATATTTCACATTTTTTAATTTAAAAATTAAAATTTTAAAATAAAAAGTATATTCTAAATTTCTTTTTTTGCTTTGATAACATGATCATGACCCTTTCTTTGGGGGATTCACTTGATGCATAATAAATTCTGTTCTATCTTTTCATTTTTATTTTATGTATTCTAAAATCTTTCCTACTGATGACTTGTATAACCTTGAAAAAATTACTTAGGTGCTTCAGGAAAAAATTAATTACATGGCCTCTGAGATCCTTTCCAGCCCCAGATTTTTATGATCATATGATCCTAAAAGATATAGTCCTTTTTGACATAACTCCACTGAAAATGCTAAATCCTAAAAACTGAAATGAAATCAGGGAAGATGGCAGAATAAGGCAGGAAATTACCTGGCTCTCCCAAATTGAAAGCAATTTAAAATAATCCTTCAAAATGAACTTTAGAGGGACAGAAATAATTAAATTCAGAGTAAAGTAGTTGTCTAGCCTAAGACAATTGGGTAGGATTTTAAAGACCTGACCTCCTGGAGTGATAGTCTGGCCTAAGTTAAGGGCATATTTTATCAACTAAAGGACTTTCAGGTGTTCATGAGGAAAGACCAAAACTGAATGGAAAATTTGAACTACAAGAATCAGGAGAAATATAAGAAGGCAAACATGAAAGACCAATTATAAAGGATTTAATAAGGTCAAACTGTTTACTTCTTATGTAGAAAAACATGATCTGTAGCTCTTAAGAATGTAATCATTACTAGGGTAGTTGGAAAGAGCATACATAGAATAGAAGGCTTACTTAATAGTTAAGTATGATGAGATGATGCTAAAAAATAAAATTGGGTAAAGAAAGGTAAAATGGAGCAATTATCTCATACAAATGAGGCATTAATGGAAGAACTGTTACAGTAGAGGGTAGGAGGGGGTGAAGCACTGATAGTGCTAGAACTTTATTTTCATCAGAACTTGCTTAAAGAGAGAATAAATATAAATTTAGAAGGGTATATAAAAGTCTTAATTAACAGACAAATAGGACATTGAGGTGATAAGATAAGAGAGAAACTTAGAAGGGTGAGTAGATTAAGGAATAGGAAGATAAAGGGGGAGGAATGAGGGAGAGATTCTTAGAAGGGGTGTGGATAAGAAAGGCAGTGGTCAGAAGTAAACTAGACCTCTGAAGAGGGATAGAATAAAAAGAGAGGGAAAGAAGGACAAAAAGTGAGGAAAAATAGGATGGAGGAAAATACATAACTAATAACTATAACTTTGAATGTGAATGGATTAATTTACCCATAAAATGGAAACAGATAGCAAAATGGATTAAAAACCAGAATCTGATAATGTTATATCATAAGAAACACATTTTAAAATTATATATTATATATTTTATATATAATATATATAAAATTATATATAATAATAACATATAATAATATAAAATTACATATTACATAAAGAAACACATTTTAAAATTAGATACACATAGACAAAAATAAAGGACTTGAGAGCAGAATTTATTATGCTTCATTTGATGTGAAAAAAGGCAGGGGTAGCAATTATGATCTCAGACAAAGTTAAAGCTAAAATAGCTTTAATTAGATGAGATAAATAGGAAAACTATATTATGATAAAAAGTACCATGGATAATTAATTAATATCAATATTAAACTTGTATGTGCTAAATGCTATAGTATCCAATTTTTAAAGTAAAAGCTAAATGGAAATAGAAAATAAAATGATAATAGTCAGAGATTTCAAACTTCCCTTGTCAGAACTAGATAAATCTAACCAAAAAATAAATAAGAAAAAAGTCAAGGAGATGGACAGAATATTAAGTAAGCCAGATATGATAGATATCTGGAGAGAACTAAATGGGAATAGAAAGGAATATACCTTTTCTTAGGAGTACATGGTATATTTATTAAAATTTACCATATATCATGGTATAAAAAATTTAGTTAAAAGCAGAAATTTTAAATGCATCCTTTTCAGATCATAATGCAACAAAAAAATATTTCACAAAGGATCGTGGAAATACAGATAAAAAATTAATTGAAGACCATCTAATCTAATCTTAAAGAATGAATGGATTAAAGAACAAATCACGGAAACAACAAATAATTTTACCAAAGAGAATGTTAATAATGAGATAACATACCAAAACCTATGAGATAGAGCCACAGCAGTAATCAGAAGAAAAATGTATGTCTTTAAATGCTTACATCAATAAAATAGAGAAAGAGTAGATCACTGAATTGGTTATGCATTTTTAAAAAAACTATTAAAAGAGTAAATCTAAAATTCCCAATTAAACACCAAATTGGGAATCCTAAAAATTAAAGGTGAGATTAATAAAACAGAAGGCAAGGAAACCATTAACTTAATAAATAAAACTAGGACTGGGTTAATAAGCCATTGGTTAATGTTTAAAAAAAGAAGAAAACCAAATCACTGGTATAAAAAATGAAAAGGGCAAACATACCATTAATAAAAATGAAATCAAAGCAATTATTAGGAGTTACTTGGCTCAATTACATGCTACTAAATGTAACAATTTAAGTGAAATGGAAGAATACTTACAAAAATATAAACTGCCTAGAAAAAACTTTTGACAAAATACAACATCCATTCATATTAAAAACACTTGAAAGCATAGTTATAAATGGATTTTTCCTTAAAATTATAAGAAGCATCTACCTAAAACCATCAGCAAGCATTATTTGTAAGGAGGATCAACTAGAAGCTTTCTTAATAAGATCAGGAGTGCAACAAGGAAGCTCATTATCACCACTATTATTCTTTTTTTTTTTTGTCTTTATCCTTTTTTTTTTTATATGAGATTCTTTATTAAATTTTTTTGAGTTACATCTTTTCTCCCCGTCTTTCCCCC
>JAQQSU010013827.1:0-11564 GCA_028627135.1 Pseudochirops cupreus | reverse complement strand
GCCGGCCAGGTCCCAAGCGCGATACCTCCTCCTATAGAACTGCTGCAAACCCGGGACAGTCACTAAAACACAGGCCTCGGAGACACGCGTAGATATATACGTGACCCGAACGAACATAGCCCAGATGTACGCCTTCTTGGGAGAACAAAAACACACACGGGACACTAGGCACACACATTATGGCACACTTGGGCACACATCCCAGGAGTACATAAGGACACGTGAAACGACCCTGGACAGACTCTTGGTGCTTTCCCATTTTCGAGAGCTGGGGATTCCCGGCCAGACTCTGCTACCCTAGTCCCGGTACCCGGCTATTTCCTTAAATCCTTCACGCCCTCACCCCACCAAGGTCCCGCTCCCCTGGAGCCCCGATTAACTCTTTCCCCCTCTTCCAACTCAGGCGGAGACCCTGTGGGAGGGGGTTCTTTGGAGAGCGGGAGCGGTGACAAGTCGTCCTAGGTAAGAGAGTCGCCATCGACTGCTTCGAGGGGGCACAGTTGAGCGGGGAAACGTCCCTGTTCGCCCTCCCAGAAGAGCCTGAACGTGCGTGTGTATAATTTTAGGAGTCCAGGTCCAAGTACAGCCTCGGGCAGGGCTGAACTGGCTCCAGCTCTGGGGCAATAGAGAAAACTGGTTGCTTTCCCGGGCTCCGGAACGGGACAGAGAAAAACGCAAGGGCAAAGCTTCTTATGGTTTGTGAGACTGCTTCTCAAAGCCAGCATCTGCCACTGAGGCCTTTCACTTGGGTTTGGATTTGGTACTTCTCCCAGATCGGTTTTTCCTCTCCCGGTTCCTTTCGTCTCTCTTCCTGTGAGTTCTGTTTCTCTCTCCCCCACCCCCCATCCGTGAGCGCGCGCCGGCACGCACACACACGCACACACACACACACACACACACACACACCCCACCGCCTCTCTCGTCTCCTCCCTTCCCTCTTTCACTACCTATCCCTGACCCCTCGTTCCTGCCTTCCCATCCTCGTTCCTCCTTTTCTCGGTCCCAGATTCCCTGCCTCCTCCAGTATTTTCTCCCCATGTTCCTAGTCTCCTGCTTCATCCTTTCTCCTTTCCCCCTTGTCTCACTTGTCTCCATCCTTATTTTCCTTCTCTCCACAGCCTCCTTTCCTCCTTCCTCTGTTCTCGTATTCCTTTCCTTTATTCGTCCTCATCATTTCCCTCTCCCTGTTTCCCAACATCCCTTACCCCTTCTTTCCTTTTTTTCCTCATCCCTTTCCTCCTCATACCTCTCCATGACTTTTCCTTCCAGAACCATCTCATATACTCCCTCTTTCCCTCCTGTCTCCCCTGCCCCTCCTCCTTTGCCTCACCTGACTTTTCCCTCCCTGTACACCTCTCAGTGTCCTCCACAGCCGCCCGGTATAAGCCATTACTTTCTTCCCCCATCTCCTGCCCCCACTTCCATTACTGCCTCCCCATCTCTCCCTCCCACAACTAGAAAATTTGCCCAGTGACCTGGCATGAGGGGAGGTGTCTGGCTTGTGGTCTACAACTGGGCAACCGAACTACCCCGAGGCCTCCACCTCCAGAGTCTCGTTTCCATGGCATCCCTCTCCCAGGAGCCTTTCTCCTCCCCACCCCCAATTCCCCAGTGTCTGGTTGACTCTGAGGAAAGGTGGCTGGCCTACCTGTCCACATCATTTAAAGAGAGAGAGAGAGAGAGAAAGAGAGAGAGAGAGAGAGAGAGAGAGTCTCAGCAGTGTGGAATGATTATCCTTTGTTTAAAACTTCAGGGTTCCACATCGTACTGACTCTCTTCTTGGAAAAGGGCTGGTACAAAGCCATAATTAGCTGTAACAAAGTCAGTTGAGGTAGGGAAGACAGAGTAGAAGACAAGCTCCTAGAACAGCCCTATCTTGGGGATAACTACACTGGGAAAGGGAAATCAGACCCTCTCTTCTCTCCACCTTCCACCCCCCCACCTCCACACATACCCCACACACAGATGTTCTGAGGGAAGGACCCTTGGCTATGGGACCCTGGCGGGAGGCCTGGGCAATTGAATTGCTCATCTGAGGGCTTTAAGATTAGGCGTGTGGGGATGGGGGTGCCAGTTTTCACCAAGGTGGGGAGAGGTGTGCTTCTCCATATCAAATACATTTGAGAAATACCTATTTGTCCCCACTCTAGTTATGGCTCTGGACTGATGTAACTAACTCCTGAGCCAGAATCAAAGCTTTGTCTCTATGAATACCTAGTGGCCAAGTATTCAATGAGAGGTGACTTTAACATGGACATGAAATGGTCCCAGATCTCACACTCTCTAGGAATGAATGAATGAAATGGAAAAAAATTATTAAATGCATATATTATGTACAAAGCACTGTGCTAATTTTTAGAAATACAAAAAGAAAAGCTAAACAGTCTCTGCTATCAGAAAGCTCACATTCCAATGAAACTCTCATGGGAAACAACACATAGAAAGTTTTAGTTGTAGATTGGATGGGAAGATTACATGACCATTTGGGTTTGGCAGGTAGTAGTGATCTTCTTTAATGTCATTTCCACTGGGGGGAGGGGGAGGAAACGAAATCTATTTTGATGTTGAATTATTTGACAGTACCAAGGATTTTGGGTGGCAAGAACTTTCTTTTCTAGGTCTTGAGTAACTGTGGTTGCTTTGGGGATAAGGGATGTAGCATGCTACAGCATCTGCAGAAACAGTCTTGCTGGGGGACTGGGCTGGAAGCAGGTCCAGTGGTCTGGGGATTACTGCTATCCCTTGTTTTTAGACTCTAGGTCCTGGGCCATCTCCATTGAGGTCTGAAAGGTAGTCAAGTGGTGGTCAAGATGGTGACAGTGCTTTGTCTTGCCTAACACATGCCATCTCCTGTATCTTCCCCAGGGTGCCTTAATGCTTCACCTAGACAGGCTTAGGGTAGCTGGTGGAGATGGTCTGCCATTCTCCATAAGGATTGCCCCCCCCCAGATTGTAGCTGTGGGGGATTGCTGAAAGCAGGGCCAGTAGTATGGGAGAGTACTGTTCTTCCTAGGACTTTAGGGATTGTTCATCCATCAATGGTGGTTGGTCAGCAGGTGGTATTAGTGGTGGTGAGGATGGTGGGTTGCTCACCTTGATGATTGCTGTAGAGGCCTGGCTAAAAGCAGAATTGGTGGTTTGAATGGGACATGGAACTTTACTATTCCCAGGACTCTTGGATTCAATCTTCTGAGCTATCTGTCCACATCTGAAGGGAGATGGTGATTAAGGTTTTAACAGGGGTTTGACTTGCCTGACACATGGTCTCCCTCAGGGTACTTTGTTGCATCATCGAGGCTGACTTGCCTGCTAAGACTGTCCTTGGACCTCATACTCCCCACCTCGACCTAGACATGTAAAGTCATATAAAGAAGTACCAGCAAGAAGGTAGATAGAACCAGCTGAATTCCAGAACTGCTTGCCAAGGCATTTTTATTTCTGAGTTTCCCCAGAATTTAGAGGGCCATCATGATATTGCTGCACTCATGGTGAGTTCAGTGACCCTATTGGATACTCAGAACCCCAATTCCTCTGCCCTGGTGATGAAATAACCCCTTCTTTTTACTCTTATCCCATGGAGACCAAATTGGGTAATAAATATCCACATGCTAATATACACATATATATTGTGTGGGGGTGGGGATGGGGGGGTGTCCTCTCACCACCAGTTGATATATATTCACTAAGGTAACCAAGTGTTAATGAATTTTTAAAAGTGTAGTACAAAGACTTTCTATGTCCCATTATCCCTTTAGGAAGTGCGAAAAAATTTCCCTGATGGAATTGGAAAGGAAGCTTGCCAAAGATTGGCTATGTCCCTGATGGCCTTTAAAAAAAATAAATTTGCCAGCCCTGGAGGCAGCAGAGACATTTGAAGCAGGAAGTGGCTTTGTGGAGTATGACTCTCTCCTCTTCTGGGGTGGGGTGAATTTCTTGCAATGGAACTACTCACCCAATAGACATATTGCATTCAGATGAGAGAGAGAGACAGAGAGACAGAGACAGAGAGAGACAGAGAATGAGAATTAGGGCAAGAAAGGCCTTTAAGAAACATGACCCCTGGCAGCAGAGAAGAAAGTCATATGTGAATTCAAGTCCTAGCAAAGAGGAGATGAGATTGGAGAGGAACCAGTCCAGAAAGTCTGACTGAGTGACCTGGCCAACAGAAATGCTGCCCCCAAAGCAGAACACCAAGAAAAGAGAAAGTGTATTAGAGCCCAACAGTGCTGGAGGTATGAGTTACCTCCATGACTCTCACCATCAGCATACTCTAAGCCTGTGCCTACACTTTCCTCAGACAAATATGTCTCTCAGACATATTTGAGAAGGAGAATGCCCCAAGTTTATGGGAAAATATTATGAAACTACTGTTCTTATTGTGCCATCTTGATAAGCAATTTTGCTTTGAGCTAATTGTGGCTCATTATTAAAGATAACTTCACTGAAGGATCATAAAAACCCAACCTGCAACCTGTGAGTGCTGAGTTGGGGAAGTACTTCTAGGAAGGGAATATTACATATAAGTACATAAATGTCTTTAATATTCAAATATTAATAACAATAAATTAATTATAATGGATATTTTAACAATTTTTCTGGCTAGCAGTTTAATAACAATGGTGAATAATAGTAAATCAATAATAAGAAATGTTTAATATATTTAATGCCAAACATTTATTAAGCACCTACTGAAAAGCCCTGGGCTGGGTACCTGGGGGAAATACAAAGTCCCCAAAGGACCTCGAACTTCAGAAGATCATAATCTATTAGAGTATGCTTGATATAGAATTTGGACTAACATTCCAAAAGCACAAAGTTATTTGCCCTTAATTGTGTACTAACTAGAGGAATCAATCAGGGTAATGCTGTCTCAAAAAAAACAAAAAACAAAAAAACCCAACTATTTCTTCCTAACTCCTCCCTAATGAATAAAGAGTATGTCAGAGAGGAGAGAGACCTAAATCCAGGTACCCTTATCACTGGAAAACAAAATGGATCATTAGGATTAAGGACCCCAGTCCTTTTTCCTAGACTCACTTTATGATGCCAATGGTATGGCAAAATTCAATTCCCCTTAGCCTCCAAGAAATGAACCCATGCCATCTGTGTGTGTGTGTGTGTATACACACACATATATATGATGTATGTATGTATGTATATACATATATATCAGTCTGCAGAACTCCCCAAGAAAGTGGGCCTCCATGAAAGATCTGGAGGCCCACCCCAAGGGAAAGGTTTTCCTTCCTGAGGAAAAGCTGCAGACATAGTATACCAACCTGGCTGTCAGCTAGGCCTTTGTCAAAGTCTTTCCTGACATCCCTGTCGACAGGATGGAGAGATGTGGGCTGGATGATAGTTATTAAGTGAATTCAGAACTGATTGAATGACTAGATCCAAAGAGTGGTGATTAGCAGATCGATGTCAACCTGGAGGGAGTAGAAAGCCCCAGGGATTTCTATCCTTGGCCCTGTGCTGTTCAAAATTTTTTATCAATGGCTTAAATGAAGGCATAGTTGGCATGCTTGTCAAATTTACAGATGACTTGAAGCTGGGAGGGATGGATAGCCAATTTGATGGATAATAGGATCCAAAAATATCTCCTCGGGTTAGAAGAATAGGTTAAATCTAATAAATATATTTTAATAAGGATAAACACAAAGTGCTATGCTTGGAATCAAAAAAATCAACCATTCAAGTACAGAATGGAGGAAATTTGGTGAGACTAAAGCTTATGTGGAAAACCCCTAGGAGTTTTAGTGGACTACAAACTTAGTATAATTCAGCACAATGACATGGCAACCAAGGAAGTTAATGGTATAAACTAAATTAACAGTAATATAGTTTCCAAGGGCAGCTATATGTCGAAGTGGATAGAGTACCAGACCTGGAGTCAGGAAGATCTGTCTTTGTGAGTTCAAATGTGACCTCAGACACTAACTATATGACCCTGGGCAAGTCACTTAACCCTGTTTGCCTCAGTTTCCTCATCTGTCAAATGAGCTGAAGAAGGAAATGGCAAACCACTCCAATATCTTTGCCGAGAAAACCCCAAAAGGGGTCATGAAGAGTCAGCTAAAGTAACTGAATAACAACAACAACAAGGCAAAGCAGGTCTCCTCTGCCCCGGTCAAATGTAGTCTTGAATACTGTATTCTGTCCTGGATGTGACATTTCTGTGGATAAAGACAGTCAGGGTAATTAAAGGATTGGACACTCTATCATATAAAGATCAGTTGAAGGAACTAGGGACCCTAGTCTCTGATTGGTGAGCTATCACTTTATCTCATCTAGTCCCCAGCCAACAACTCTGCTCATTTATTACATCCATGCTGAATCTGCCTGTATGTCCGTCCCTAACTCAGCGCCAGCTAGGAAGAGGTTAGTCCACTCCCCACAGAGAGCTCCCAGGAAACTTCACTAGGGAAAGAAGACTCAGACATGGAACAGTTAAAGGCCAAAACTTGATCGTGTGTGATCACTCAGACTCTAAATGCCATTTCTAGAGTTCAGAGAAGAGAGAGATCTTTGTAAGCTAGAGGGATAATGATAGCTCACATGCTATACAGAGCTTCACAGTTTACAGATCACTTTCCTCACAACAGCCCTCTGATGGATGTAGCACAACTATTTTTATCACCATTTGACAGCAGAGACTAGTGAGGTTCAGATAAGTGAAGTAACGTGCCCAAGGTCACCCAGCCAATAAGAGGAAGGGCTGGGAATTGCGCCCATGTCTCTGGGCTGTTCCTTATTCCTTTCCCATGGGGGTAGGCATTCATCCATGTCTCTGGAATCCCACTCAGTGCCCACTCCTGATTTAGCTATCCTGAGGATCAGGTGGGAAGAGGCCACGGTTCTGTCCACAACCCCTTAATTTCAGGGTCTGTTTCTACTATACATGAGCAGGGGTAATATTGAATAGTCAGGGTGGGATTCCTGGAGGTGTTAGGATTTGAAGTGGACCTGAAATGATGGGCAGGATTTGAATAGGCATAAAAGAATGGGGCAAGAGTGAAGGATAAACAGCCGGAGTATTCCTGGCAATGTCAGGTAAAAGTAAGAAAGGTCTCTGGGAGGCTGGGTGGTAAACTCTAGGGAGAACATGAATAAGAATCCCACAGCGTGGGCAATCACAGGGGTGGAGGTGACAGGTTTTGGTCTGTATTGTTAGAAGGGACTTGCCAGTCAGAAGACCCCAGACCTACTGGGGAAACACAGTACTCAAACCAAACTAGGAGGAGGGAAGGAGACTGTGGACTGAGCCAGAGGCTAGCTGGCTGGAAGGCTGAGGCTGGGGACCTGGAGAGAGAACCACTCTGCTATATGTGAGGGACTATGTCTAGCTCTCTGGGACAGCTATGAACAGGAGGGGACTGGATCCAAGGGGACAGGAGATGGCGCTAGAGTTGGAGGGGAGCCATTCCCCTGAAGACGTGTGTGGCACTGCTGCAGCAGAGATTGGATTGGGGATCTCTGTGTGCTCGAGGCTAATTACTATTTTAACTGAGTTGCTTCTTCCAGGGAGCCTTATAGCAACAAAAGCCAAACGTGGCTCTCGAAGAGGAGCATTTAATCAGAGGGGACAGGGGATTGTAAACACTGTTGAGGCTGAGACACTGCCACATGACAGGAATTAACCATCTGCCCCCTAAGGCAGCGGAAGGAGGTCCTGTCTGGCTCCAAGCCTCCAGGTGGGAATCCTTCCCAGACAGACAGACCAGCAACCTCAGCTCAGCCCCAGGCCTGCCGGAAGTTTACATTCCTGGCAAGTTGTTTTTTTTTTTTCCTAAAGAAATATAAGAAACACAAGGTAAAAAGAACACTCTCTCTGGAGTCAGAGGACCTGGGTTCAAATTCTAACTTGACCTTGGGCAACTTCTCTGAGGCTCCTTTCTTCATCTGTAAAGTAAGTAGGCAGTTGGGTTTAATAGCTTCCCAAGTACCTTACAACTCCAAATCCATGATCCTACTAAGTCTTCCCTGAAATTTGACTGTTACCAGTTTTACTATTGTTTTCAACTTTAACAGAGCCAAAGGCTTAACAGATTCCTACTCAAGACGACCCAACAAAGACATCTGCCAAAATCAGACAGAGTTTGAGGCTTGGCTCTGCTACTTGACATCTGTGTGACTTTGGACAAATCATTTCTCTGTTCAGATTCCTTGTCTCTCAGATGAGGGGACTGAGTTAAGGAATCTAATGGGCTCTAATTGACTTGAAGTCAGAGTACCTGGTTTTGATTCTCAGCTATAATACAACTAGCTGTGTGACCTTGCACAAGTCACTTATCTGAACCCCAGTTCTCTTTTCTGCCAAATGGTAATTAAAACACTTCATCTTTCTAAGCCTCATATTTTTCAACTGAAGAAGTCAGATAAAAACAGAGATTCTTAACTTTTTGTGTGGTGGTCCTCTCTCATAGCCTGGTAAAGTCTGTGGACTGCTTCTCAGGATAATGTTTCTAAATGCAAAAATAAAATATACAGGATTATAGAGGAAACCATTTATATGAAAATATACTTATCAAAATTTTTTTTATTAAGCCAAGTTCATGGACCCCAGGTTAAGAGCACTTGGACTAAGTGAATAAATGAATGAGTAAATGAAAAAACATTTATTAAATGCTTGTTGTTTGCCAGGCACTGTGCTAGGCCCTGGGGATAGAAATACAAAAAGTGAAACAGTCCCTACCTTCAAGGTAAATACATTCTAAAAAGGAGAAACAACACACATATGTATATATAGTATGTATATATGTATGCATATGTATGTATATGTATGTGTGCTGTAGTCAGGGAAAGGTTAGAATTGCAGGGATGGTAGACTGATCCCTAGGGCAATTTATTGATACTCTCTTGCCATTAATAATAGCAGAATGATAGTATTTGACTACAACCAGATCAGGAAGAGGAAAGAGGTAGGATTATACTCAGGGTAGCAGGGCTGATGGCAGATAACCAGGCTGGACAGCTACATAGGACGTGAAGCATGGTCTGGTCTAGTTGGAGTCAGCCAGACATAGTGGGCTATATGTAATGATAGATGATAGATAGATAGATAGATAGATAGATGTGTATATATATGTGTGTACATGTATGTTAACACATGTGTGTGTTGTACATGTATGTATGTGTCTATATACTAGACTTCCAGGGGAAAAAATGTTCCAGTTCCTGGGGTAATTAATCCATTCAGTTTTAGAACTCATCCCCAGGGTTAGGTTGTCTTGATTGGTGAATAAGTACAAACTCAAATCTCCATCTCTATCTCTACACATACATTGTACATATATACATAAATATAGAAAGTCTGTATCTCTAGTCTAGTCCTTTCAGGTTAATATGATTTCTGGGAGCCTGAAGTGTGGTTGGGAACACAAGACACGTTCTTGAAGCCCTAATATAGCATCATGTTACATACATAGGAAAGATTGTAGCCAGTCCAAGGTTGATGAGAGAGATGGCCACAGGCTAGCGTAGTCTGAGAATGCCTTCCCAGGTTTCCTGGAGAAGGGAGGACTTGGATTGGTTCTTGAAGGACTTGGAGAGGCAGAAAGGAGGGAGGAGGACATTCCAGGGACTGGGGACAGCCCAAGCAAAGACACAGATTGGAGTGAATCCCAGACCACAGGGACCTACTTGGCTTCTCCATCCTCCTCTTCTCCACTCTGCACCTGTCAGGCCCTGGGCTAGAATGACCTTCAGCGCCCTCCAGGAGGCTTTCTTGAAATGTCCCAGCCCTCTCTTTGCCTGTCCCGGGCTTGCTGAGCTCTGTACCCACAGGCAGTTTTGCTTAGGATCAGCACTCTGTTAATTAGTCAGTTAATACAATTATCTAGACCTAATTAGTTCTCTAGAGGTTCCAAAGAAAGAAAGAATCTTTGGAGGAGGGAACTTCAGGCAGTGCTCTGGCTTCCTTGGGCCCTTTTCCTCTTAGGATCATGGGATTTAGAGTTGGAAGGAACCTTAGAAGAGTTCTACCTTTTCCCCCTCACCTTATGGGTGAGGAAGGAGCCCCAGACTCTCAATCCTCTCTCATTCTCCCAATACCTAGAGCAGGGGCCTGAATGGGTAAGGGAAATATGGAACCCTAAATGTGGAGGGGAGTGCTAATCAGGCTGAACCAATTAGGATCATAGGATCCTAAGACATCCTCGTGCCTAACACCTTTATTTTACAGAGAAGAAAACTGAGACCCACAAAAATAGAATGACTTGCCCAAAGTTGCACAGAAAGGAACACCGTCAGGAATTGAACCCAGGTCCTCTGACTCCAAACACAGTTCTCTTTGATTGTACATTGCATTTTTGATGAAAGATAATCATTGCTATTTATTCCAGGTCCCTCCAAGCATCATGGAGGTCCAGATATGGTGTAAGAAGATGAAACCTTCCTTGTTCTGGACATTTGTGTCTCACTTTGCGCAACCTAAGATTATTATTAGCTTTTTTTGATTGCCATATCACACTACTGACTTGAAGTTAGCTTGCAGGCCACTAACAAGCTCTTATCCAGCCATGCCTTTTCCATTATATCTACCAATTCTCTCTTATTCACAATGAACCAAAGAAAGCTTCTGCTCTGTACCTTTTCTCTTTTCTTCCCAACTTCAGTCCTTCTATCCTTCTCCCAAATGATCAGGTTCCAAACCCATATCCTAGACTGGTCTATCTGTAATTGTTCCCACTCTTTTTGTTCCCCCTAAGGATCAAGTTCTCTCTGCTCCTGATCTCAGGCCTACAGTATTCAACAAATTCTACAATTCTATTAAGAGATGTAGAATGGTTTTGTCTTTCTAGTCCTGGCAGGGAAGGGATATGTGGAAGGAAAAAAAAGTTTTCATAAAGTATCTAGGCAGACTGAATTATCACCCAGTCTTTCCACACCCTTCCGGAGGTTAGCCCCTTCCATTCTGGCCATCTTCCTGCCATCTACTCTGGTCATATCTTTTACAGACCTAGTTGTTATGTGTTGTCTTTCATTAAAGCTCCTTGAGGGCAGCGACTGCTTTTTGCTTTTCTTTGTATCCCCAGTGCTCAGCCCAGTGCCTAGCACACAGTAGGTACTTAATATATGCTTTTGTGATTGAATGATTGATAACTACATATAAGAGCAATTGGGTTATAGATATGACCATGTCACACTATATGAACACTAGCTACGCATGACTGAACAAATGCCAGGGGATATTTGAATGGGTAAACTCCCAGGGAAAGATCCAAATGAACGAGATTTCAGAGCTGGGGAATGAGAGAAGCCAAGGGAGCAGCCATGCCAATGCTGTGCAGAAGGAAAAACCAAACCAAAGCATGAAAACAGAGGCCCTCGACTTGTGTTTAAGCCCCTCCCTCAGATTTGTCATAGTGTTTTGCCTGGACCTCTCCTATGTACTTATCTCATTCTTTTGTTGTTGTTCAGTGTATCAGCAAGCACCCTAGCATGCCCAGGATGGCTGCTAGCACAGGTTCTTAGATCTGCTTTTCTAAAGGAAAGCAACTCAAAATGGGTTAACAATCTTACTTTAATCAATCAAATACCATTTACCTAGTTCAGGGGGGAAA
>JAQQSU010013826.1:0-11565 GCA_028627135.1 Pseudochirops cupreus | reverse complement strand
ACTGTATCATGATCATCAAAAGTTACAAAAGCAAATCCTCTCTTCTTTCCACTCTGTCGATCTTCCATAACTTCTATAGTTTCGATCTTGCCATACTTTTCAAAGTAGTCTCTTAAATTATATTCTTCTGTATCTTCTTTAATACCACCAACGAAAATTTTCTTCACGGTTAGATGTGCACCAGGTTTTACAGAATCCTATTTTTAAAAAAAAAAGTAAAAATGCAATTTTCTGCAACAATTTCATGTTGGGTACACAACATACTAATCATTGGCATACCTCTCTAGAAACAGCTCTCTTTGGTTCCACTACACGCCCATCAACCTTATGTGGCCGAGCACACATTGCTGCATCTACCTCTTCTACACAAGAATAAGTCACGAAGCCAAAGCCTCTGGAACGTTTTGTTTGGGGATCTCTCATCACCTATAAAATACATTTTACAAGTCACAATTTGTTGCCCTAGGCTATGTAAGTCACTTAAAAAAACCAAAATCATCTTACATAGCTGTTTAGATTTCAACAACTTACCACACAATCTGTGAGAGTGCCCCATTTTTCAAAGTGTTCTCTTAAACTATCATCCGTAGTTTCAAAGCTCAAGCCACCAATAAACAGTTTTCTCAACTGCTCAGGTTCCTTTGGATCATGACCCTTAGAAAAATAAATAAACTTAGCAGTTCATAATTCTCATTTATCTTTATCAAATCTTTTGGATACTCAATCTTTAGAGGAATTATTACCATTCTTCTGAGTGAAGTAGGAAGTAGCAAAAAAAGCTAGTGATTTTCTTAGCAATTTCTTTCAGTACAGCTAATGTAGTGTAGAGTTACATACTGGGAAACAAAAACTTGTGCAGCTTTTCCAGGTGATTTATTTTGTTAGGTGAGAATTGGATAAGAATGGATGCTACAAAAGTTCTTATGATTTATAGGAAACAGCCTGTCTTTCAAATGTTATCCTAGATTTATCACTATTAATCTGAAATCACATTTTGAACAAGGAAAACAAACAAGCTTCAGGGATAAACGAAAATATAACCAGACTTCCACTCACATAACAAGTATCTAAAAATACCTGCTACCAGGCAAAGTATAGAAAATTATCTGCAACACTAATAGAGCAAGACTTTGCCCTCCCATTACTCTCTTCGAGGGTAGTGGAATCAACAGTAGCTGTGGAGAAATCATGCTTTCTCCCAGATTCTACTGCTTCAAGAAAATTTCACACTACTGAAATCCTAAGAGTATATTTTATATAACAATTTAATGAAGTTTTGGAGAACACTATGATTCCGTGACTTTGTACTTATAAACCTTCCCAATTCTACTTTTAAAATTCTGTACACTTTCAGGAAATTAGAATGATCCTTGATATTAATCTTTTTTTTTAAAATCTTTCAATACAAGGTTAAACATTTTATATCCTGTTAAATATGTGCTCCAGATACATTTCAATTAATCCATTTACTGTAATTTAGGTTCCTAATTGTCATTGCATGATGGTACAAAAAATTGCCTTTGGTTGTACCAGAATGCTTTTTTGTAGGGTTTCCCTCCAAAAAACTCAATAGTGGATGGGAACCTATGTTAAAAAATATGCCATAATAACCTTTTAAAAGTTGCTTCCCAAATCCACTAGGTGAATAAATAAGTTTTATTTCCTAATGAGGATGGCCAAATCTACTAATAATTTATCATTAACTAAAAGGTCCAAAATTCTTAAAAGACAAAATCCGAATTATCTTGAAGATCAATAAAGAGCTTAAAATTCAATAGCTTTTTCATGACTGCATGATATTCAGTCTGCTTTTAAAATCAGGATCTTAAAACCATTTGATTCAAAGCTTTGGAAACATAAAACAACTAATAACTTTCGATTTCAGTTTGATGCAGCCTATCCTCTTAATTTCAGTCATGCATAGTTTATTGAAGGGAAGTCTACTTTATAATAGGAATCGTATTAACAAAAATCTTTTAAAAAGTTGGCTGAGATTTAACAAAGGTTTCTGACACGTCAGACTTTGCTTGTAGACACCATGATCCATCTTCTTAATTGCTCCCTTTTCCTCCCATCTCACTTTTAAGTTATGGGAGGGAAAGTTTCCTTCATCTACAAAAGTGACTTGTGAATAGGTATTAGTCACATTTTCACTACTTTCGGGGTGATGAAAAATACTTTATCGGTAAACTAGAGAGAATAAAAAGGTTTCAATCCCTGCCCGGACATCTAAAGCAACACCCCTCGTAGGAGAAAGGAGCAGGGAGTGGACTGAAGTACTCTCCCAGCGGTTGAAGAATGGTTCTTTCAGGCCTAGAAACGTGGTGGCGGACACGCTGTGATTGCAAAAAGCAGCAAGCGTTTAGATTATTCGCAGCAGCGCCTCCCCTCGCCGCCTTCGACTCCCTCCTCCCTTCCCCCTCCATCTCCCCGTTCCCGCCAGCGCCCGCCCCTCCCCGCCCCCACCCCAGCCCAATCCCGCGCTCTCGCTAGGCAGCGGCAGCAGCAGCGAAGCGGCGGCCATTGCGGGCCAATGCGCCATTTCATAGAGCTGAGGATCGATGTCAAAGCGGCGGCGGCCGCCGCCCGCCCGCTCTCCCGGATGTGATTGCCCGCCCCCTCCCCTCCTTCCCTCCCTCCTTTCCCCAGCCCCTCTCGGCTCTCCCCTCCCCCACCAGCTCTTCCCAACCGCTCGCTCGCTCTCTCTTCCCCCTCCCGCCCGCCTGCCATGCCGCACTCCGCCTAAAATCAGGAGCCATCGCGGCCAGGCCCGCTCCGCCCCCGGATGGCGCCCCCACCGAGCTGCGGCTTTGCGGGGCAGCCTTCGAGGCGGAGGGAGGCGGGAGGCGGCTCAGGAGAGTGGGGGAAGGCGGAAGCCGAGGAGGCGACGGCGGTGGCCGAGGGCCCGGCGGCTCCACCGCGGCCCGCTCCCTTCCCCTCCCCCCCACCGCCTCAGCGCAGAGCGCGGGACCGACCGACCGACCGAGCCCCCTCTGTACTCCCCCCGCCAAAGCCGGGGCACCCGCGCCGGCCACAGCCCAGCAACCCCCCGCTCTCCCCCTAATACCTCCTCCCCCCGGCGGCGGCGACGGCGGCCGGAGTCGGGCTGGGGGCGGCCGGGCGGCTGTTTTACCTCCATTTTGAGACCGGACTCGCCGCCTCCAACTCGGGTTCAATATGGGACCGAGAGGAAGAGGCGGGGCCGGCCGTCACGTGACGCACTTTCCGCGCGCCGCCGGCGGCTGGTGGGAAGGCGGACGTGAGGGGGAGGGGCCGGGCGTGGGCGCTGAGGGAAACTGAGAGCGAGACGGGCTGGGAGAAGTGGGGGTGGGGCGGAAGGCGCCGCGCTGGCCGCGGGAGCGCGCGCCACCGCCCCTCTCTGTGCGGCCTCTCTCCCTCCCCCCGCGGCGGCGCGTCTTCCATCTTCAGTCTTCTTCCTTTTCCATTTCCCCTCTCCCCCATAGTCCTTCGGGACTGGGGCCTTTCCCGCCCTTTGCGCCCGGCTGCTAGAATGGAGGAAGAGCTGTCGGCTTTCTTTACTGCTAGATCCGTGTGCAAAGAAACCAGCCTTTCAGACCTGCTCAGTCTGGCCTAGGAAAGGAGTTTCTGGCCACAGCACTCTCCCTTCTCCCACCCGATCCTTTTGCAAATCTCTTCCTTCGTACATAGTTAAAGCAGTTAATTAAAATCCTCCCTAGTCCGGTCCCCACCCCCTGCCCCAGCACCCAGACCCAGGGGTAGGCTTTCTTCTCTATTGCAAGCATTAGGAAGGCCCTTGATGCAATTTACAGGAATACTATCACTCAGCCCAAGCTCCTTGCAACGAATTCACCATTAATTTTAATTTTTTTTTTTCAAATCAAGAACAGGCAGGGCCAATCAGCTTGTATTGAATGTCTGCAGATGTCAAAGAATCTGCCGTGCTGACGATGAAAGCACTATTTTCTGATATATTTTCAAATAAGTGTAGAAACAGCTGTTCTGGACCTCAATTCCTGCAGCTTTAAAAATTCAGTGATTTGACAGTTAGACTTACTAGTGTTAGGATTGCCAGATATGCTGCCCGTGGGGAGAGAGGCTCCTCTGTTTCAGGGCCTCCTGTTTCCAATTGTGGTTTTATATTTCACTGGAGTTAGTAAAGAGCTGTGACTACGATTAGGGTACAACCCTCCCTTTGCCATCTTGCAACACGCCTGAATCCTCCGAACTAAAACCTTGCAATGCTAAGTAAATGACAACTCTCTGAGCTGATGCTTTCTACCTCTGACCTCCTTTACTAAGAGCCTTTTGTAGGATTGAGGAAGAATGTGAGATAGGTGAGGAGCAGCACAAACTGACGTTTAGAGTAGGATTCCGAACCAAGCGTCTCTGAGCTTGTTTTAAATAAACCTTTATCTTTGTAACTATTTCAGTGTTACCACTTTTCTTTGTAATTTTTTCAACATAATTAGTTTTCTTTGTAATCCTACATATTTTGTTTTATGCATTTAAAATCATTCTGTGAAGGCATCCATAGGTGTCATCAGGCTGCCGAGATCCATGACACAAAAAAAGTTGAAGAACCCCTGATTTAGAAGATCAATTCCAGCTCAGGGCATCAGGAAAGGAATACTGGACTAAGTGGATTAACTTTCCAGATTATTATGTGCAGTTGGATGGACAACCTATGGGGTTATTCTATCATATATCTTAGAAAGATGCTATGGATAGACCATGAATTTTGCTCATGATTAAATGAGAGAGAGAGCTGACTGGATTACATTTGAGAATTTTTGTTCAGCTGTTTTCAGTCGTGTTTGACTTTCCGGGACTCCATTTGGGGTTTTGTTTGCAAAGATACTGGAGTGGTTTGCCATTTCTTTCTCCAGCTTATTTTACAGATGAGGAAACTGAGGCAAACAGGGTGAAGAGACTTGTCCAGAGTCCCCCAACTAGTAAGTCCCCCCTCAAATCTGAGGCCGAATTTGAACTCAGGAAGATGAGTCTTCCTGACTCCGGGACTGGCACACTATCCACGGTTCCTAGCTGAGAATTTGCGCAATACTTAACCATTTTCAGCCTCATTTTTCTTATGGGTAAAATGAAGATAATAAGAGCACTTGCCTTAAAGTTGTTTGGAGAATCAAATGAAATAATATAAGTTTAAGATCATTTGAAATCTTTGAAACATGTAAATGTAAACTATTTTTGTTGTTCTGTTGATGTTGCTGTTATAGAGGCCCCCTTACTGGTGATAAGCTTTTCTGTATTTAGATGAACTGGTACAGGGATATAGCCCACTCAGTCTTTCAAGAAGACTATATACGGTACTCCAAGCCTCTTTAGCTTGGTTAAAACCTGGCAGAGCTTGTTTCCACTAGCACAACTTTTGAAAATCCTGAGCCCTTTCTGTATATGATGAGACAATAGGGTTAGGACTCTTATGGATGATTGTAGATAGATAAACAGGTAGATGAAGCATTAATTAAGGGCTAAAACTGTTTCCTGA
Organism: Pseudochirops cupreus; assembly: GCA_028627135.1. Taxonomy (NCBI): domain Eukaryota; kingdom Metazoa; phylum Chordata; class Mammalia; order Diprotodontia; family Pseudocheiridae; genus Pseudochirops; species Pseudochirops cupreus. Next base: position 6,077 of record JAQQSU010013826.1, on the reverse strand, counting down.
CCATAACAATGTCACTTACTGAACCAAGTACTAGGAATACAAATATAAAAAAACAGGACAGTCCCTACTCTCAAGGACCTTAGATTCTAACAATGTCAAACCAAACACAAAGGAGAATTAGAAAGTGTGGGGGAGGGGGAGGAGAAAGAAAAGGAGGGGTCCGTGCCAGGGCAGGGCTGCTGGTAAAGAGGTAAGCCAGTCCCGACAGTGAGCGGAACTAGGAAGCAAGTGAACATAGCTCTATGGGGCCGCTCATGAAATGCATCCTATTCTACTGTTGTAGAATGTAGATAATCTGTATTTTCATGTTTTTGTTAGCATGATTTGAGTAGGTGATAAAGTTTTCGTTTGACATGATATATTATGTAGGATTTAAAGTTGAGGCAGCTGCGTTAAGAAGTGGCTAGAGGGTCAGGTCTGAAGTCAGGAAGACTCATCTGCCTGAGTTGCAATCTGGCCTCACACACTTGATAACTGTGTGACCCTGGGCAAGTCACTTAATCCTGTTTGCCTCAGTTTCCTCACCTGTAAAATGAACTGGAGAAAGAAATGGCAAATCACTCCAGGATCCTTGCCAAAAATAACCCAAATGGGGCCATGAAAACTCAAAACGTGACCCAACAACAACAACAAAAGGATTTTAAGTCAATGGAGCTGGGTTTGATTTGATTTCAGTGTGAACCTGGACAAGTCACTTAACCCTTTTCAGCTCTTAGTTTCTTCATTTATAAAAGGCAGATAATAATACTGGTATTATTATCCAATAGAGATGCTCTGATTGTCAAGAGTGGAGAGAGGCCAGGACTCTGGCCTGGGGTCCTTGTTGAATCATTTATATCTCATCAAGTAGATTTAATCAAAGTCACAATCAAAGGCTCACTCAGGTAATAAAGACTCTCTCCAAGTGATAAGTACTTTAAAGCGCTATACAAATGAATTATTTCTCATTATTTGCTTTTAATCTCCCCTGGAACTTATAGCCCAGTAGGAAGTCTTTTAAAACTCCCATTTGCTCTGCCTCTCAACTTGTAAAAATCAGTGAACCAAGAAACATAATCTAGAATCACAGTTTTGGTTTTTAGAGATAATCTAGTTGAATCCCTTAAATGGGACCTGAATCCCTTTGCTGAATCCAAGACAAATGTTCATCCAACCTCATGTCGAACACTTCCCTTGTCCAGAAATTTACTACTTCACAAGGCAGATCATTGGATATCTTTCTGCTACAAAGTTCTTAGTGTCCTCTGAGTTTACCTTACATACTGGGTGTTTAATTAAATGCTTACTGACTGACTAGAACAGAGTAAAGCTGGATTATCTTGTCTTTATTTCTTGAAGCTATACCTCTCTTAATATAACCTTAAAATCGCATTAACTTTTGGGGTTGCAAAATTATGCTGCTGACTAAAAGTGAGCCTTTGGTCCATTAAAACCTCCAACTTCCTCCCCCCCCCATCCTGGACTTCTGAATTTGATTTTTTGAAGCCAAGTTTAAGATTTTGTTTACCACTATTCAGTTTGACCTGATTAGATTCAACCTGATACTCAAGCCTGTCATGATCTTTTTAAGCCTCTGCTCTGTCAATCAGTATGTTCACTATCCCTCCCAGCATTTTATCAACCAATGATATCAATTTGATAAATCACTTATCCAAGTATCTGATAAAAATAATAAATAGCATAGGACCAGGCCCAGATCTCTGAAGATGCCCTTCCAAACTGACATTGAACTATTAATGACAATTCTTTCGGTTTGTCCTCTTCACCAGTTCCAAATTCACCAAATTGTACTATTGACTAGCTTAGAGGTGGCAACACATGCAAGCCATAAGAATCCTGGCACACATCAGCAGCAGCAGCAGCCTCGTTATTATAATTTCAAATGTAGTTGGGAAATATTTTTTAAAAATAAAAATACAATAAAACATATTAATAGGTGGTTTTAAAAGTCAGTATGTGGCCTGTAGTTTAATTGCCCCAGTTCATATTTGCCTTCAGCACCACTGTTGTAGCTCACATCTGAGGAAGGCATAGCTTTCAACTCTAGAGCTACACAAAGAGTTATTTGGATGGTAGAAATGCAAAAATATCAAACAGAGCCCCCAAGATTCTTATTAATTTTGATGGTGTATGCCAGATGTACTGAGCTAGAGTTGATTTGCAACTTGAATTGGCGTAGTTTCAGCAACTTTCTGAAAAACAGATTTCTCTAGGGCCAATGGTATCTTTTTTATAAACTTCATCTACCAGTTTAAAAAGGATATCAGAGAAGAAATTAATGTCAGTCTGGAATGACCCTGATGAACTATGTACATTCTTTCTTACTGCTTTCTTTTCTAGATATTTGTGGTTGTTCAGTTGTTTTTTCAGTCCTGTCCAATTCTTTGTGACCACATTTGGGATTTTCTTGGCAAAGATATCAGAGTGGTTTGCCATTTCCTTCTCCAGATCATTTTCAGATGAGAAACTGAGGCAAACAGAGTTAAGTGACTTTCACAGGGTCACACAGCTAGGGAGTGCATGAGGTCACATTTGAACTCAGGAAGGTGAGCCTTTCTGACTTCAGGCCCAGCATTCTATCCATTTTGCCCCCTAGATGGTTGCTATCCTCTAAATAGCATGTGCTAGAATTTTGCCAGGAATCAAATTAAACTCATTGGCCTATAGTTTTCACACTCCTTTTTATTCCTTTTTTTGAAAATCAGGACAACATTTTTCTTTCTCCAATTCTGTTGATGTGGTAACCCACAAAGAGGGTTAGGGTTGCTCTGGAGACCCCAAAATACCCACATGCCGGGTCCTGCTGAAAGAATTCAACTCAAGTCTTCTCAGCCAAAGAAAAGCAAAGTTTATTGAAAGTTCACCATATGGGGTAGACTCTTAAGGAGCCAGTCTATGCTAGGTCATTCTATGGCCCTCTCATACCACATGGAGGAAGATGGGGGTCTTATATACAGAGGAATCTGGGAGTGGTCTAGAGGACTTGTTTGGGGAGGGTCTTCAGGAGGAGTCAATGAGGTCAGACTCCAGTAATGAGTTTGGGGAGGGTCTTCAGGAGAAACTAATGAGATCAATGCAAGGGTGAATTGATATTTTGATAGGCTCAAGGGTGGGAACTAGATGAACAATGGAGGGCTAGGCTAGTAACAGAGGTTAAGTAAGAGGTTAAATGACTTGTCTGTAAGATACTGGATGCCTGATACTCAGTGATGCTTTGATACGCAGTGCTCTCTCTGGTGTCTCAAGCAACTCTGGTTCTGTTTATATATTCTTCCCACAATCTTTTTTTTTAAATAGATTTTTATTTCTACCTTGGTTTTTTTTTGGTTTTCATTGTTCTGCAAACTTTGAAATCACATATTCATGATTATTTAGGAAAAAGCATGTGAGTTTCATATTGGCAGTATTGACTGACACTGAATTCCAGGACAAAGTTATAAGGTTAATTGAGTACCCAAGCACCTGCACACTGCTGATCTGCACCAACCTCTTTAGTGCTCCCCACTGTGGCTTACGCTCCCCAGACATCCCCTGTGCTCCTGCCCTTTTTTCCTCTGTTTTCCATAAGAATATTCTAGTCCTGTGGGACTCGTCCCCTCAGGACTTTATTCTCTACTGTGGAAAACTAATCATGCTAATATATTAATGGAATCTAATGTGTTAAAGCAGCAGTTCTCAACCTGTGTGTTATGTTCAGTTTGTAACAATGAAAATACATCCTGCATATCAGATATTTACATTACGATTCATAACAGTAGCAAAATTACAGTTATGAAGTAGCAACAAAAATAATTTTATGGTTGGGGGTCACCACACCATACATGAGGAACTGTATGAAAGAGTCACACATTAGGAAGGTTGAGAACCACTGTGTTAAAGGGAGAGGGTCCAGATCCATTTCCCCGAGTAATGCCTGTTTCTTTTAAGAAAGTCTGGAGATCATTTTAAGTTATCCCTTTTTAATTCACAGGGGGTGAATTTAATGGTGATTATTTCTAGCCATGAAAGGAAGAAGTAGTACCTACTGCAGACCTATAGGGGAGATAATTTGGGGCCTCTGGGCTCTGTTTCAGTGATCCCTCTCATTTTAGTCTAAGTTGTAAACAGATCACCATGCTATACAAATGAACCATGGAAAGTTGGTACACAGCTAACAAAGTCCAGTTATTGGCTCTCTATGCTGAGAGCCTGACTCTTCTGATCCCATTCCATCTTCTATTGAGAGGAAGCCCTCTGCCTTGTTAGGTAGAGCCCACCAATGCCAGGGCCGGTCCAGAGATAGTTGCCCTAAGGATGAGACTGAGCAACAGTCTGTGCCTCAACTTTTGTAGTAGCTCAGGAAGCAGGTCCCCTTGGGACCAAGATCATGCTGAGTCACAACACAGATTTCCTCAGGGAAAAGAACTAGTTGGTGGTTATACATGGGGAGGAAGTAGAGAAGCTATACGAAGTAGGATTGGAAAACCATTTCTGATAAGGACAATTTTAATCCCGCTTTCATATGAAGAGAACTACAAATAATTGAAGACACAGTTCACAGTCCCCAATCATTTAGAAATGTCCTTCCCAAAATATGGCACATAGAACTGAATATAATACCTCAGAGGGGCTCTGACTGGGACAGAATATAGCAGGATTATCACTTCCTAGACTGTGAGCTCCTTGACTTGACACCATGCCCCTGTAAACAAAACACAAGTTCATATTCGTTTTTTGGGTTTTTTTTATACCACTCTATCAACTCATTTGGCTGTCAGGGCCAATGTTTTTTGCAGCCACACTGCTTCCATGTCAGTAGTTCAAGTCAACAAGTATTAATTAAACACCTGCTCTGTGCCAGAGATTGTAGTAATTCCTGGGGATACAGATAAAAGAAAAAAGACAGTACCTGTTCTCCAGGAGCTGAGAGTTTAATGGGGAGATAACATATGAAAAACTATGTATAAAGAAGATGTATACGAGATAAATTGGAAATAATCAATAGAAGGAAATCACTAACTGTTCAGTGGAGATTGGAAAAGCCTTCTTAAAGAGGGTAGGATTTTAGCTGGGACTTGAAGGAAGCCAAGATGAGGAAGGAGAGAATTCTAGTCCTTGGGAATAGTCATGAAAAATGCCCAGAGTTAAGAGGCTGCATGCTGTATGTGAAATAGCTAAGAGGTGTGTGTTATTAGATCATAGCATATATTGTGAGGAGTCCTCCTGGAGGAGATGAGGAATCACTGGAGATTATTGAATAGAGAAGTGACATAGTCAGATCCGGGCTTTAGGAAGATCAGTTTTGACTGCTGAGTAAAGAATGGACCTGGAGTGGGGAAAGACATGAGGTAGAGAACCAAACAACAGGCTATTGCAATAATCCAGTTGTGAAACAGTGACACTGTACCAGGGTGGCAGCAGTATTAAAGGAGAGAGGGAGATCTAAACAAGGCATGATGTGCTGTGACCAGCACAGTTTGTGGCTCAGCAACCAGCTGACTGAAAAGAGAGAGAGAGAGAAAAAGGGAGAGAGAGAGACGGGGATGTATTCGATAGTCTGTTTATTACAGAGCCATTTCATACAGAGCCATAGTACAAGAAAATCACAGGGTTTATATACTTTATAGCAGAGACTCTGAGTAAATTGAAATGCCAGGACCCTTCTTTGGAATTGACCACTCCTACCCCAGCCCAAGGCTAATTATTCAATGAGACTTCTTTCTCAGGACCTTTCCCAGAGACACAAACAAAGCAGGGAATCACTTGCTAATTGACTGCCAGAAAACTATTTTAGATATTCATAGAGCCAATGAAAGCATCCACCCAACAAGATTATATTCTTTTTACATATCTGCCTCATAGAAGAGGGGGGCATGAAAGTCTGGTCTACTACAATGATGTACAGTTAGAAATTACAGGACGTTGCAATTGATTGGATACGGTGGAGTGACTGAGAGTATGGAGTTGAGGACGACATATAAATTGTGAGCCTGGGTGACTAGGAGGATGGGAGAAGGTGGAAATGAGGTGAGGAAAGAGAATAAGTATTTTTAAAAGCAACTACTGTGTGCCACACACTGGGCATAGCAATTTACAAA
>JAQQSU010013825.1:0-11566 GCA_028627135.1 Pseudochirops cupreus | reverse complement strand
ACTAATTGTATAAGATTCTGCATACAACAACCAAGTATGACAAAATATTGCAGAAACTTATTTTCCCCATTCCTGGACTTCAAGGCTCAGATTACTAGGACTAGACTCAGGAGAGAGATGCAGTTGAAGATAGATAGATGGATGGATGGATGGATGGATAGATAGATAGATAGATACATAATGGATGGATGGATCAATAGATAGATTGAGAGACAGAGAGACAGATAGATGGATGGATAGATAGATAAGAGGGAAAAATTTAATGATGAGAGAATAAGCAAACAAATATAGGATAAAAATTATAATTTGAAAGAATTTCCAAGTTCAGATTAAAGTAGTTGTTACAATTACAGATAAAAGAATGACTACTTCTGTGTGTAGCTGAGGTTGAGTGGAAATACTGGTCTTCAAATCTGAGGCTTTGATAATTTGATAATTAAGGGCCAAAGTTTTCAAGGGGACCTCAGCACATATAGCACAATTTCCAAGAATGACAGCAGAAACTTTTTCAGTTAAATGTCTACATTTTTACAGGTCTGTCTTAAAGGAATACAGTCTTTAAAATAAATAGCCTACCAAATACTGTGCATTTAATTGAGATTTATATATCTTTATGTAGCATTAGAGTTGGATGAGCTCTTGGATGTTAAAATAGAGAATATCAGGGCTTGAAGATACACTAGAATATAAAAGATTAGAGAATTTTTGCCCCAAAAATGGACTTTTAAAATATAAAAAAGCCTATATCACACAGAATTTTACATCTTAAAAGGCCCTAAGAATATCTGAGCCCAATGCTCTCTCCTAGGCCCTCTTTTCTCCTCCCTCTAATTATCTCATTTGATAATGTCATCAGCTCCCATGGCTTCAGCTATTATTTCTTTGCAGATGCTTCCCAGATCTGGATATTCAGCCCTAGGCTCTATAATGAAGCATAGTGCTATATCTCCAACTCTCTTTTTGATCAACATTAACTGGATATCCCCAAAACATCTTAAACTCAACGTATACAAAATAGAACATATTACCTTTTTCCCTCAAAGCTCCCTTTTTCTGAACTTCCCTATTTGTACTTTCAAGAGCATCACCATCCTGGGAGTTACCTACCCTCATGGAATTATCCTCTACTCCTAACTCTCAGTCACTCCACATATCCAATTCATTGCCAAAATTTGTCATTCTTCCTTCACATTTCTTATATAAGTCCCCTTCTCTTCACTCATATAGGCCCAACCCTAGTTAATATGTCCTTACTATCTTTCATCTGGGCTATTGTAAAAGTCTTCAAATCAGAGTCCTTCTCTTAAATCTTTCTCCCACTCCAATCTACCTTCTACTCAGCTGCCAAAGTATTTTTCTAACTGTGATCATGTTACTATCCTGCTCAATAAACTCCAATAGCTCCTTATAGACTCCAGGATGAAATATTAAGACCTCTGTTCATCATTAAAAGCTCTTTATAACCTTCCATCTTCCTACCTTTCATATTGTATATCCCACACCCTTCCAGTTTGCCAACGGTTAACAAAATTGCTTAACACTGCACACAGTTTAGGGCACTGCTTTTAAGACAGAATGGATGGAGACAAACTACTTAGAAATGGGAGTATCAAATCTCTTTAGTTACTTAAAACTGACTTAGATATATTTAGCACATTCACAAGAGGAGTGAAATTATACAGATTGTACATTGTATATGACTATATGCATGTCTGTAAACTTGTTTTACATTGTTTGAGGAGGACAAATTCTAACTCAGGGATCAACAAAGGCTTCATTGCAGAGGGAGCATTTAAGTATTATCCTGAAAGGTATGGATTTGAGGGGAGCAGAGCAAAAGCAGGGACTTGCTTGAGCTCTCCCCCAAACCTCTCCAAATACCTATAAAAATGACTCGAAACAAATTCTAGAGCTATAGAACCCACAAAACAAGAGTAAAACACATCTTCAGCCCAAGACAGCCTGGAAGGTTGACAGGAAGGGTCTATCACACTGGACTGGGAGCAGAATACAGTCCAGAGTGAATTGGGCCAGCACAGAAAGGGCCTGATCAGGTCTCTGGGGACTGAATCACTGGGAGCTGTGGTGCTTTCTAGGCTTCCCAATACACAAACACCAAAGACAGCATAGAAGGTCAGTGGGAAAACTTTGTGGGACCTGGGTGAAAGAGTAGCATGGTCCAGCTGGGGTCCAGCCCCAGCCCCAGGGTAGTAGAGGTAGTGGCAGCAGCAGCAGCATGAGCTGCTTCCAGAGCTCTGGGCCCACAGATGGTAGGGGATCAAGTGGCTGATACAAAACCCCTGAAGCCTGGGACAGTACTCCAACTCACTCCAACACCAACCACTGGAAGCAGAGTACAACCTTGACAAAAAGTTAGAAAGTATTTGGCTGGGAAGATGAGCAAGCAGCATAAAAAAGTAAGACTATAGAATCTTATTTTGGTAACAAAGGAGATCAAAACATACAACCAGAAGAAGTCAAAAAAGTCAAAGCTCCTACATCAAAAATCTCCAAGAAAAATATGAAACGTTCCCAGTCCAAGGAAGTACCCAAAAAGGATGTTGAAAGTCAAGTAAGAGAAGTAGAGGAAAAATTGGGAAGAAAAATGAGAGTGATGCAAGAAAATCATGAAAAACACATCAACAGCTTGCTAAAGGAGAGACTCCAAAATACTGAAGAAAATAATAACATAAAAAAGAGACTAAACCAAATGGCAAAAGAGGGAAGAATTGTGGAGGAAGGCAGACCTAAGATAATGGAGTAGCAGCACAAACTTGGCATGGATTCCAGCTCCAAACAATTCCAATACCTGTAAAAGATGACTCTAAACAAATTCTAAAGCTACAGAATCCACAAAGCAACAGAGAGAAACAAATCTCCTGCTGAAGACATCCTGGCAGGCCAACAGTAAAGGTCTATCTCAGTGTGCTGAGAGCCAAGCTCAGCCCTGTAGGAGCCATGTGGTTCCAGTCCCAGGGCAGGCCCAACCAGCAGCAGCTGGAGCAGACTTCAGGAAAGTGAATAACCAGAAGCTGTGGTGGCTTCCAGACTTCTCCACACATAAATGCCAAAGTAAAAGGTCAGTGTGAAACTCTGTTGGAACAGGGGTGGAAGGAAGACCATGATCCAGCTCCTGCCCCCAGGGCAAGAAGTGGCAGAGGTGCAGCAGTTGCACTGTGCAGCTGCCTCAGGAGTTCCTGGCCTATAGATTGTAGGGGAAACAAGCAACCATTCAGAGGGTAATCACTCTAGCTTTAACCTGTTTGGGTCTGAATCACAGCCTTGGGTGGTAGTTCTGGGGTGTGTGACCAGTGAGTCAGAGCTTGTGGGGGCTGTAGAAATGGAGCCCTCCTAATAGCTCCAACAGCTGTGAAAACCCAAGTGATTTGGGATAAAGCTCTCTCCATTCTAGAAGCAGAGTTCTACCATGGCAAAGAGCCCAAACATCAAGTAATTGGCTGACAATATGAGCAAGCAGAGGAAGCACAAACAGACCACAGAATCCTTTTTGGGGGACAAAAAGGATCAAGGTATGGAGTGGGAGAAGATAGCAAAATCAGGAGTCCTGCAGCTAAAGCCTCCAAGAAAAATATGAATTGATTACAGGCCATGGAAGAGCTCAAGAAGGATTTTTAAAACCAGCAAGAGAAGTGGAGGAAAAATTGGGAAGAGAAATTAGAATGATGCAAGAAAATCATGAAAAGCAAGCCAACAGCTTGATAAAGGAGACCCAAAAATACACTGAAGAAAATAACACCTTAAAAATAGACTAACTCAAATGGCAAAAGAGGCCCAAAAAAGCCAATGAGGACAAGAATGCCTTAAAAAGCCAATTTGCTAGATGAAAAAGGAATTGCAAAAACTCACTGAAGAGAATAACTTGTTAAAAATTTAGATTGGAGCACTTGAAAGCTAAGGATTTGATGAGAAATCAAGATACTATAAAAAGATCCAAACAAATGAAAAAATAGAAGGCAATGTAAAATATCTCACTGGAAAAACCACTGACCCGAAAAATAGATCCAAGAGAGATAAGTTAAAAATTATTGGACTACCTGAAAGCCATGATCAAAAAAAAGAAACTAGACACCATCTTTCAAGAAATTCTCAAGGAAAATTGCCCTGATATTTTAGAACCAGAGGGAAAAGAGAAATTGAAAGAATTCACTGATCACCTCTTTAAAAAGATTCCAAAAAGAAAACTCCTAGGAATATCATAGCCAAATTCCAGAGTTCTCAGGTCAAGGAGAAAATACTGCAAGCAGTCAGTAAGAAACAATTTGAATATTGTGGAAACACAATCAAGATAACACAAGACCTAGCAGCTTCTACATTAAGGGATCAAAGGACTTAGAATATGATAATCCGGAGGTCAAAGGAGCTAGGACTGAAACCAAGAATCATCTACCAAGCAAAACTGAGTACAATGCATCAGGCTAAAATATGGTCATTCAATGAAATAGAGGATTTTCAAGCATTCTTGATAAAAAAAACCAGAGGTATACAGAAAATTTGACTTTCAAATACAAGAAGCAAGAGAAGCATGAGAAGGTAAACGGGCAAAAGAAATCATAAGGAACTTATTAAAGTTGAACTATTTACATTCCTACATGGAAAAATGATAATTGTAACTCATAAAACTTTTCTCAGTATGAGGATAGTTGAAGGGAATATATATATATATATATATATATATATATATATATATATATATACACACACACACACACGCACACACACACACACACATACATATATATACATATATATGTATTTATAAGAGGATGTATGTGTATATAAATATATATGTGAGTGTGGCCATATATATGTTCATGTATACACAGACAGAGCGCACAGGATGAGTTGAATATGAAGGGATGATACCTAAAAAAATAAAGTTTAAGAGGTGAGAGAGGAATTTATTGGGAGAAGGAGAAAGGGAGAGATAGATTAAGGTAAATTATTTCATATAAAAGAGACAAGAGAAAATTATTACAATGGAGGGGAAGAGGAGGGAAATAAAAGGGAATGGGGCAACCTTACTCTCATTGAATTTTGCTTAAGAAGGGAATAACATACATACTCAATTGGGTATCTTACCCTACAGGAAAATGGGGGGGGGGGGCGGGAATGGTAGAAGGGAGGGCAGATTGGGCGAGGGGGAGTCAGAAGAAAACATGTTTGAAAAGGAACAGAGTCAGAGGAAAAAAACTAGAATAAGTGGGGGGTGGGATATGATGGAGAGAAATATAGTTAGTCTTTCACAACATGACTATTATAAGAATGTTTTGCATAACTATACATGTATAACCTTTATTGAATTGCTTGCCTTCTCAAGGAGATTGGGTGGGGAGGGAAGAAGGGAGAGATTTTGGAACTCAAAGTTTTAAAAACAAATGTTAAAATTGCTTTTACATGCAACTGAGAATCAATATATAGAGGCAATGGTGTATAGAAATCTATCTTGCACTACAAGAAAGTAAGAGGAAAGGGGAGAAGGAGATGGTAATAGAAGGGAGGGTACACTGAGGGAAGCTGTAATCAGAATGCATGCCATCTTGAGGTGAAGGGGAGGGCAGAGATAGGAGAAAATTTGGAACTCACGATCTTGTGGAAATGAATGTTAAAAGCTAAAAATAAATTAATTAATGAAGAGAAATCAAGAAAGAAAGGTATGGAGGTACAAAGAAATAATATTGGGCCAAAGGAATGGTGTTAACAAAGAGCCAGAGGGGGAAAAAGAAACATTTAATAGGTTCAAGGGACAAAACAGATTCTAATATGTTTGGAGTATAGAATACCTATGGAAGAAGAAAATGAAGTAAGAATGAGATTTAGGTAAGAACATGGAAAGACTTGAATGCCAGGTAGCAAATCTTTGAGGAATTTTAGTAAGTAAAGCAAGCTAATGTGGGAATATGAATGGGAAAATGTTATTCTAGTTTAAAAAGAAACTGGAGAAATGGGTTCTTCTCTAAATCAATGAGTTTGACATCAGTTCCTCATAAATTTCTGAAGTGGACTACTAAAGGGGCAGGTTGGGAGCATCTCAAAAGGAAGGCACTAATGTCAAAAAGGCAACATAAGATAATTATGAATTAATCTTTCCAGATTATCCTCCTTTTTATCTTTCTTTTTTTTTTCTTTTGGGGGAAGGGTACTGGGTACCTGTACTAGAAAAATAAGGTAATGTTGTGTGTGTAGTTTAAATGGATTTCAGAAAAGCCTTTTAAAAATATCCAAAGATAATCTTGGAGACAAAGTGGAGAAATGTGAGATATACAATACTGTGGTAAGATGGATTCAGAATCTGCCTGAAGATACCTTGCAAATAAGTCTCAAAGATTTATCACATGAAAAGAAATACAGTAGGTGAGATTCTTAACTGAATGGAGGATTACTCCAGTGATGGAAAGCCATTACTGAGTCTGAGTGATACTTGATCCTAGAACCAGAAATAATAGGATTTTTGAAATGCTGGCAGAACCTGAGATGGCTTTTAGAATCTCCTTAACATGAATGAAGTACGTTAATATTCTTTCCCAAAGCAAAAAAAAAAAAAAAAAAGAAACAATGCACAGTTGCAAGATTTTAAGATCAAATATTTATAGCTGGAAGGCACCTTAGATAAAATCTAGTCCAATCCCCCATTCTATTAAGAAAGAAATTGAGACCAAGAGAGATGAAATGATTTTACTAATTACATAAGCAGTGATTGACAGACAAGACTAAACACAGGCCCTCGAATCCAAATCTAGCATTCTTTCTTAAGCATTTGTTGTCTTCTATTCAGAGACTGGTTGTGATTGTGATGCTTGAAACTTTTGGTTTTAGAGTCAGGGGTGAACAACTTTCACCTTCTTTCTATCAAAAGAAACTTGGGAGATGATTGCATATCAATAAACCAGGGGTGATTCTATCATTGTGACTACACTCTTCGGTGATACAAACTCCTTGAACCTCAGGAAATGATCTTTGAAAAAGAAACTAGCTGAACAGTTCATCACTCTGAAGGTAACCTAGTAACGATCCTTTCTGAATCTGGCTGTATCAGCCTTCCTGATGACACATATCATACATTACCAGGTTTACTCCCAAAGCCTTCCTAGGTTGGGAAGACAGGTCAAAATATGTGCCTCATGGACAATGCCTTTGGGAACCTAGTGTTACCTATGTATAATGATAATGCATTAGAGGCAAAAATGATCATAGTATTTTGAGCTAGAACTTAGAGATCTACTCCAACTTCCTTATTTTACATATGGGGAAACTAAGGCCCAGAAATTTGTCCAAAGTCACTCAGCTCATAAGTATTGAAGCAAGAATCTGAACCTAGGAGGGTGGCTAGGTGGCGCAGTGAATAGAGCACCGGCCCTGGAGTCAGGAGGACCTGAGTTCAAATCCAGCCTCAGACACTTAAAACAAAAACTAGCCAAAGTGACCTTGGGCAAGTCACTTAACTCCAATTGCCCTACAAATAGAAAAACAATTATCTGAACCTAGGTCCTCTGACCCTAAATCCTTTGTTACTTTGATGGCACCACAAGCATCTATTACTTAATAACAAGCTCAACTTGTTCAAAAACAGAAATCTCTTCTCCATCATCCCCAATAAAGTATCTTTATTATTATGCCCTAACACAGTGGTTCTCAACCTTCCTAATGCCGTGACCCTTTAATACAGTTCCTCATGTTGTGGTGACCCCCAACCATAAAATTATTTTTGTTGCTACTTTATAACTGTAATTTTGCTACTGTTATGAATCATAATGTAAATATCTGATATGCAGGATGTATTTTCATTGCTACAAATTGACCGTATCCCACAGGTTAAGAACTGCTGCAAGTAGTATTCTAGTCCCCTTCAGTGACCAAGAACAGATTATCAAGGAAGCCCATGCCACTTTTAGACGATGCTAATTCTTAGGAAGAAATTACAATTGATTCATTCCTCAGACAACAACAGTAACAACAAATAATTAGGAGTCTACTAGGTACATATTACTTTGTGACTGTTTTGAGAGTTACATTCATATCTTTTTCAAAATTTTCTGATTGTTGCCTTCAAACAATTTAGAATTGGTCCCCATCTTGGTTATCTGTTTTGTTTCCACTCAATGTGATTCTTGTCTTAATCCTTATTCCAGTCTTCCCAGGTCATACAGCTAGTAACATTTAAGTGTGGATTTGAACTCAGGACTTATTTTTTTTCCCAATTTATTTATTTATTTTTAGTTTTCAACATTCATTTTCACAATATTTTGAGTTACAAATTTTTATCCCCATCTTTCTCCTACCCTCGCCCCAAAATACTGACCCTATGAATACCCCTTCCCCTAATCTATTCTTCTCTTATATCCTCCCCCTTCTAGTAAGGCAAGATGGATTTCTATACCCAAACTCAGGACTTCTTAAGTCCAAATCCAATGCTCTACTCTCTGCACAATGCCTTGTATATAGAAATGTTTGTTTAATTGAATTATTCTTTATTTTAAAATGTCCCATCCCCAGGGTCCTTGCCTAAGATAAGAAAAGATATCTTAAAGGCAGCCAATCTTTTTACAAAGTACATGTGCGTACATACACGCACACACACAGATATAATCTTCCTAAAGGTAAGAGCTGATTTTTTTCGCTTTGTCCTTGTGTCTCTAAAGACTCGCCTTACTAGTCACATAAACAAAAAATGCTTGATGAATTGAATTAAATGTTTATCTATGAAGGCAGAAAGAACAAACAACTCTTATTTTACAGACAAGGAATCTGGGGTTATAATTGTTGAAGTTCATTTGTCTTAAATCACCCAATTAGTAACAGAGCAAATACTGGAACATAGGTTTTCTGATCAAAACTCAAAAGCTTTCTACTATAGTGCTCTGGCTGAACTTAATTTCATGCCAAGGAGGTAGAATGGATAATTTGGTTTCTATGATGAAATGCCTTTTAAATTATAATTGAATCAGTGTGTCATAATGAATATAAAAGAAGGGATTAGAGTGAGGAAGACTTCAGATTTTGCCTCCAACACTGACCAGCTCTATGATCATTGGTAAATCATAGAACTTCAGTTTCCTAATCTGTAAAAGAGGGACCTAATAGCCACAGTGTCTACCTCATAAAGCTATTGTGGCATTACATAAACATCAGCTTTTTTTTTATTATTAGGTATAAATAGCTGAAGGGAAGAACAATTTTTGATTGTTTGAAGTACAGTATCAGTATCTTCTGCATAAAAGAAATACCCATCTTCATCCAATTAACAAAATTCATTGGGTATGTGCTTGGCTCAGTCCTGGGAATTTGCAAATACAAAATTATACAAAATACAGGAAAGAAAAAATGAGGTTAACCATACCTCAAGACTGAATGTGGCAAATGTCATGACAGATACAAACCATGTGCCACAGAGAACCTTCTAGCTAGAGTAATCACTGAAGGCTTTTCTAAAAAGTGACTTTTGATCAAAGCCTTTAAGGATAAAGATACTCTTGATAGAGCTTGGGTGAGAAGGATATTTCAGGAGGAGGGAATAGTGTCACCAAAGGTAGACTGAGGCAATGGAAAGGCAGTCACATATAAACATAGAACCATAATAGTGTGGTGCTCAAAGGCACCCTAATGATCTCTTTGAATTTAAGGTCATCTGGCAAAACCCCCTAAATTTTCAAATAGGTAAATAGGCATTAGTACTTAAATAACACATCAAGTTAATGACAAGACCATGATTCTTATCAAGACTCTTAACTTCTAGTCTAGTGTTCATCCCACAGCAGAAAACTCCATCTTTTACTCACAGGAGAACAGTTGGCCCATTCTGGTAGATAGGTAGACCCATGTAGGAGAGCTGTGGTAGATAAGCTAGGAATGTTAGGTTTGATCTACTTTATTGAGAGCTGTGAATGTCAAAATCAGGATGTGAGGTTTTATATAGTGAGTATTCAGGATAAAGGAGGCTTAGGAAACATGACAAGTCATTGCTATAAAAGATACTATTGCAATTATACTTTGTTCCAAAGGACTTCAGATAAGCCCTTTGGAGAACTGTGTGTGTGTGTGTGTGTGTGTGTGTGTGTGTGTGTGAGTATGTGAATTTGTGTGTATATGTATGTATATATAACGTTATGGTTATATGTATGGTATGGTATGGTATCATATCATATCATTATATTATATTGATTATAGATTATATAGATATGTAAATTTTTATGTAGATATTACATAGATAGCCTCATTCATGTTTCTACTTAAGATAGTATGAAATCAACCCGCAGTATAATAAATAAAGATGAATGGGGTGGCTAAATGGTGCTATGAATAGAGCACCAGCCCTGGAGTCAGGAGGACCTGAGTTTCAATCCAGTCTCAGATGGTTAACACTTACTAGTTGTGTGACCTTGGGCAAGTTGCTTAACCCCAATTACCCTGCCTTCCCCCCACCAAAACAAAAACAAAAAAACAAAAAATAAATAAATAAAGCTGAATTGACCCATTCTAAAATTTCAGAACATTTAACCTAGTTGTGCTCTCAGAATATTATAATACAGAATGTTGTAGCTGAAAAGGGCTCTTAGGCAGAGAATATTAAAACAAAGGACACAGACCACTGGAAATGAAAAAGAATCTTCAGAGAGAGAATTCTAGAAATAGAAAGGCCATTACACATCAGTTAGTCAAATCTCTTAATTTTCTAAGTAAGGAAACTGAGGCCCACATAGCTGACGCAACTTGTATAGAGTATTAGGGGCAAAGTTATAATTATAACATGGGTCACGTAAACATAGGCTTGTGCTGCCTTCCCCTAATACTAGGCTGCCTACATAGAATTAAGTTATTTTCAAATACCCTTTCCTCAAGCAGGAAAAGCACTATGATAGAAGTAGTATAACAGAATTATAGGCTTTAACTGTATTTTCTCCTCCAGTAATAACAAGGCAAGAAGTAAATATTATTCTATCTTAGACATGAATAAAATGGTCAGGGCCAACGAGTTGCTTTAAAGAAAATACCCCCACTAATGCATTGTGGGTGGAGTTGTGAACTGATATAACCATTCTGGAGAGCAATCTGGAACTATACCCAAAGGGCTATAAATAATTGCATACCCTTTGACCCAGCAATACCACTTTTGGGATTATATCCCAAAGAAATCACAGAAGTGGGAAAAGGACCCATATGTACAAAAATATTTGTTACAGTTCTCTTTGTGGTGGCAAAAAACTGGAAATACAGGGGTGCCCATCAAATGGGGAATGGCTGAACAAGTTATGGTATATGAATGTAATGGAATACTACTATGCCATAAGAAATGGGAAAGAGATGGACTTCATATTTACCTGGAGAGGCTTATACAAATTGATGCTAAGTGAGAAGAGCAGAACCAGGAACAATTTGTACACAATGACAGACACATAGTAAGTGTGACACCCAACCTTGATAAACTGGACTCTTCTCAGCAATGCATAGCTATAAGACAACTCTACAAGTCTCAGGATGGAAGGAGATACCTACATTCAGAGAAAGATCTAGAAAGACTAGAGTTCAAATGGAGACTGAAGCAATACATGCT
>JAQQSU010013824.1:0-11566 GCA_028627135.1 Pseudochirops cupreus | reverse complement strand
ATATATATGAATTTGAGGATAGGGAGGAGGGACACTGACAACTGAGGGAAATTATCCCTTGAAGGATAAGCTAAGTCTTGAAAGGAGAAAGGGACTCCAAAACGTCCAAGTCAGGAGGGAGGCCATTCCAGGCAATGGGCAAAGGCACAGTGGCAGGAGATGGGTTGTCACAGCTGATGAATAATAGACCAGCTTCACTGGTACATGGAATGTATGAGGGGGAGTGATGTGAACTCAGCCTATGGAAATGTTAAATACACTTATCCCTTCCCCATCTCGACTTTACCCATC
Source organism: Pseudochirops cupreus (assembly GCA_028627135.1). Taxonomy (NCBI): domain Eukaryota; kingdom Metazoa; phylum Chordata; class Mammalia; order Diprotodontia; family Pseudocheiridae; genus Pseudochirops; species Pseudochirops cupreus. The sequence continues at coordinate 11,275 of JAQQSU010013824.1, read as the reverse complement.
ATATTTTCAATATATCTCTGGTCAGCACAAGAAATTAAATCAGAATTTTGGGAGTGTTTTGAGGAAGCTGAAGACACAAAGTTTAGAAACTCAGAAATGCACAAAATACATGTATGGTATTGTGCAATATTATTAACACATCTTATCTTTTAGTTCCATCATCATTCAGACTTCTCTGGTACAACGGGAAGGCCAAAACATTTCACAGGGATTGTCCATGTTGGGGGTGCGGCCCCCTCACCCTCTCGATGTGGAGGGATAACTGCACAAGCACTTGCATTTTATCCCAGAGACAGACAAGAAGGGAGTCCCTGAGGCCTTCTATGCTGTGGGGGACACAGACGGAGCTCAGCTTTAGTGACGCCAACCTGGCAGGGGTGTGAGGGATGGACTGGCGGGGTGAGGAGACCATGTGGGAGGACATGCCACAGCCTAACCAAGAGATGACAAGCCCCAGAAAAGGACAGGGAAGCAAAGGAGGCCTATGCCAGGGAGTGGGGGCCCCACGTGCGAGTGGAAGGAGGGGGACAGAAATCACAAGATCTTGCAGCACAGTGGGGCCAGGGTGAGAGAGAGTACAGAAGAGCTGGCTCTCAAGGAGATGCCCTTGGCTGTGACCCTACAAGAAAGGAGGTGCCTTCAGCAGAAATGGGGCAAAGGTGATGGAGCTCTACTTCAGACATGTTGAGTCTGGGGTGGCTAGGGGGCAAAGCAGACAGAGCATTGGCCCTGGAAGCAGGAGGACAGAGTTCAAATGAGGCCTCAGACGCTTATTAGCTGTGTGACCCTGGGCAAGTCACTCCATCCTGATGGCCTCCCTGGCCTACCCCTCCCCCCCCCCCCAAAATGGCTTGTTGAGTTTGATGTGACCATGGGACCTCTAGCTGGCGATATTCTAGATGAAGTAAAACTGGAAGGCAAAGAAGAGGGAACAGGGCTGAATACACAGATCTTAGAGGTAAATGGGCAGAGAAGATGGCCAAACCCAGAGGAGCTGATCAGTCCGTCAGAGCAGGGTTTAGAGAGAGATTCAAAGAGGGACCAGGTGGAGTTGTGAACTGATCCAACCACTCCGGGGAGCAATTTGGAACCATGCCCAAAGGGCTATGAAATCATGCATACTCTTCCATCCAGCAATATCACTACTAGGTCTGTGTCCCCAGGGAGATTTTTAAAAAAAGGAAAAGGACCTTCCTCTACACACACAAAAATATTTATAGCAGCTCATTTCTGGGGGCCCACTGAACTCCTTCCCTTCTCTACAGGTGCAAGGGAGAGAATTTGGAACTCCAAAGTTTTATAAATGAATGTTAAAAATTGTTTTTACATGTAACCAGGGACAATTAATAAATCCGTAAGAAATAAAAAAAATAAAAGAATCATGAAAAAAAAGAAGGAGCAGACCATGACAGGGGGTGAAATCTCTAAGGCCGACAGTCAAAGAGCCTGGAGGAAGAAAAGTAAAAAAGCCTGGTGAAACCGTGGATTAACTAAAAAGGTATCTGATGTTGTAAATGTGTGGTAAATACATAACCTGTGCTTTTTGTTTTGTTTTTAGCGGAACACAGTTTGCCCCTCTGGAAGATCTGATGTTTGGACTAGAAAATACTCAGTCTTAAAATCTTAAAATCTGATGATCCTAGTGGGCTCTATATTCAGTAATTAAAACAGAAAATAATTTATCACAAAAAGAATGAAAATGCATTTGCAGCCACTGGAGAAGGAGGCAAGCAGAGAGCAGCAAGAAATTTTGTTGTGAAGGCAACAAACTGTAAAAGGCTGTCTGGGGCCATTTAGTGAGGGGACAAATGAGCTTCTATGCACTAATGAGCCCCTCCAGGCACTACAGTAACAAAAAGAGAGGGCAAAGTACAAGAAGTGATGTTTTGTAATACCCATCTCCAGTCATCAAGTAAAAGATAAATTGTGCTTTGTCTCAGGGTATGAGAAAGTTTGTAAACTTTATTTTATTTTATTTTAATTTAATTTAATTTAATTTTTGCTTTTTGGAGGGGGAAGGCAGGGCAATTGAGGTTAAGTGACTTGCCCAAGGTCACACGGCTAGTACGGAACTTGATTTTAGAAAGATTTTACTCCAAAACAGTTAAAATAAAATGTTTGGGCAACTGCCTGAACGAACTTCCCAGCTGCTTATCTGAAACAATTTTTTGACAATTTGAGACAAATGATTAGTATTTTACTACAATGGTCTCAAAGGGTGTAAGCCTGTAAGCACAGAAGAGGAAAGACTAAAAAACGTTGTATTTTCCTTAAAATAACATGGATTTGGAATCAAAGGATGTCAGTTCAAATCTGCCGATTATCACCGTGCCTTTGGGCAGGTCACTTAACTTTTCAAAGGCAGGAAGGTTGGCCTAGGTAACCTTGGAGGACATTTCCAGCTCTGAATCCAGGAACCTGGAACCTCTATGACAGTGTCCAAGACTCCGTGACTCCACAAAACTACTCCCAAAGAATTACGCTCCTGGAAATCTTCGCAGGAAAGCCCCGTCTACTCGAAAGATGAGGTTTTCTCTTGTTCTGCTTTGGATAGATTAGATGGAATAAGAAACTCTATTTTAGCAATATTTATTATGATAACGAATTAATACCGAGTTATTAAAACGACAGGAAAGACAAAATAGTACCATCCAAAACATGTCTGGTCGGAGACAATGGCCCAAGGTACTATCTACACGGTACTTTAAAGTCTGCAAAGCCTTCGAAGCCTACGACTTACCAAGGTAAGGGCTATCACTGTCCCCATATTACAGATGAGGAAACCAAGTCTCAGAGAGGCTAATGACTTACAACTATTAAATAGTTAAGGCAGAACTTGAACTCGGGTCTTCCTCACTCCAAGTCCCCATAGCCTTATCACTAAAGAGGAAGGGCTTTGTCACTAATGTGGCACATTAAAAACCATTTTCCTTTAAATCTAGGACCTCTGGCTTTTCCAAGATCCAAAAAGCAAGCTCTGATGTGATCAAATTAATGGTAGAAAAAAGTGGGTATAGGTGAAGGCTGGAGGTAGAATGTCCTCAAATGCAATTATTTCTGTCTGCACAGAAACAGAAATAGTGAATGAAAAAAACCCAACAGGGGGCGGCAAGGTGGCGCAGTGAATAGGGCACTTGGGCCTTGGAGTCAGGAGGACCTGAGTTCAAATCCGGCCTCAGACACTTAACACTTACTAGCTAGCCGTGTGACCTTGGACAAGTCACTTAACCTCCACTGCCCTCCAAAAAGCAAAAAAAAGAAAGAAATTAATAAAAATTAACAAGAAAAAGAAAAAACCTAACACTTTCTTGAAGTACCAGCAGAAAAACTGCCCGTTTTCTTCCTTCATCGGGCTTTTTTCCCCTCATTTTGTTTTTGTCTCTGGGGACTACTAACTTCGATACTCAACTGTTTAATGGATGAAATTCCATTTTAAAAACTCAGCAACCATGTTGGGCCCATGGAATTAAGTCACATTCACAATGATTACAATGAAAAGAACCAGCAGAAGCTGCAGAAAGCCCTGGGCCTATAAAAGAACCTGCGGTTCCGGGGAAAGCCCGTTATTCCTCTAACGGGGCTTTTCGGATCTCTGTAGGAAAAAGGCCCTCGGAGAGTTCAAAATAATCCTAATGACACATTTATCTTGTGGGAGGAAAACTGTACGGGAAGCATCGAGAATCAACCCTGGTAAGAAACTCCTGTTGCAGAAACCCACTGACCTCTATCAAATAAGCAGAAACGTTTTTCAGAGAACAATTCGGTTCACGTGAACCGGAGTAAATGTCTCTGAAAAGGTTAGAATTGCAGTGTTTTTAGACACACTTTCCCCAACCCGAGGCCCCTCCGTGTCTTACATATGCTGCATCTAATGGAAAGGACCAGCAGATGCTGCAAGAGCTCTGTATGTTTTTGTCTGAAGGGCCCAAGAAAATCATCCTCGAGCTGTTAAAATTAATCAGATAAAAGCTATGACCTTTGCAGAGAGCTCAGTTAAGGACATCAGCACTGAAGGTCAAATACTAAGTTCCTTATTCCCGACATTATAAAAACTTCAAATATTTAGTGTAATTAAAAAAAAATCTCTGAATGTGATTCCCAACTAAAATGTCTAGTTCATGCACGTCACCACCCAAAGGACTCCTGATCCATAAAGAAGTGCTAAAACCTCGTTAGAAGCGAAGATACTACGATAAGGAGGGCTGATTTTCAGGTTAACGAAACTGCTTACAAATAAAAATTCACATGGACCGTCTTCCATAACTAACCAGGCCCAGACACACCGCGCCCTCTGCTTAGAGCGGGCTCCAAGTCTTGTGTCAATCCGACACATGCTGGAACTGTGTGACCCTGGCAAAGTCACCGAATTCCTCAGTGCCCTAGGCAGCTCTGGAGTTCTTTAATGCAGAGAAATCATAAATCTCACCTCCCAAACAAAAGACAACGGAAATGAGTTGTCATGAGAATGGTCTGTATTATATCTATTTCCAGTTTTTTGGTTCTTTTTTTTGCAAGCATCTACTTGTAAGATGGGTAGCTCGGTGATGCAGTGGATAGAGCACTGGGCTTGGAATATCTTCATGAATTCAAATCCAGCCTCAGACACTTACTAGCTGGGCAAGTCACTTTGCCCTGTTTGCCTCAGTTTCCTCATCTGTCAAATGAGCTGGAGAAGAAAATGGCAAATCACAAATGACTGGGCAACAAAACCCCGCAAGATCCATATGGCTAAAAACAACCTGAATCCTCCAACAAAAAAAAAAACTGAAGGAAAAAAACCAGGCTGAAATAGTGAATATTTTGGTGTGAGAAGCTCTGAATTTGAATTCTACTTCTGCCACTTACACATACCATCAGACCCAATTAATGTTCTGGATATTTTCACTGAGCTGCTTCTCCCCCACACCTTTCTTTAAAAATCTGCTTTGTTTTAGCTACCAGGGATGTTACACTGGGTAGGGAGAAGACTCCATTCTGAAGTTAATTTTAAAAAAAAGCCAGGACATCAATATAAAATTTTTAAAAGAATTCCTGGGAGATGTGTGTATTATACCTTCTCTTCCAGAGAGTCCAGAGTCTGATGTCGTAATCCCAAGAGAAAACTAAGGTCCTGCTCCTCTAACAGCAAAGCAGAAATAGAGCAGCCACTGAACCACAACAGAGACGGGTACTGTGGCCATCGAATGCTGATTTCAAATTGAGTAACGAGCTGGCTGGATTCAATGCTATTTTTCTGAAAATTACGGGACCATCAGACATTTAGGGAATTAAAGGGTCTGCCAATCATTCGATAAACATTTAAGTGCCTACAAAAGACAGGCCTTGCCTTCAAGGAGTTTATAATCTAACGGGGGAGACAATGTGCAAAGAGTACATGCAAAGCATGCTGTGTATACAGGATAAACAGAAAATACTTAACAGAGAGAAGGCACTAGAATTCTTCTTTTCCTTTTTTCTTTTATTTTTTTTGGAGAGGGGAAAGTAGGGCAATTGGGGTTAAGTGACTTGCCCAAGGTCACATGGCTAGTTAAGTGACTGAGGCCGAATTTGAACTCAGGTCCTCCTGACTCCAGGCGGGTGCTCTGTTCACTGCACCACCTAGCTGCCCCAGGGCACTAGAATTAAGGGAAGGCTTCCTGTTTGAAGTAGGATTTTAGGTGGGCTTTAAAGGAAGCCAGGGCAGTCAGTAAGTTGTAGTGGAGGAGGGAAGCGCAGTCTAGGCACAGGAGATGGAGAGAGAGTCTTGTTCTTGGGACAGCCAGGAGGCTGTATCACTGAGTGGATGTCAGAGCATAAAGTGCAAAAAGGCTGGGAAGGTGGGAGAAGAGCAGGCTATGAAGGGCTTTGAAGGCCACACTTTGTATTTGCTCCTGGAAGCAATGGGCAGACGCTGAGTCTGTCTGGGGGTGCTGTGTGTGAGACATGACCCCACCTTCCATTTAGGAAAATCACGTTAGTGGCTGAATGGAGAAGGCATGAGGGTGTGAAGGGCCTTGAGGCTGGCAGACCCCCAGTGGCTCCAGCAGCTGTGCAGGCATGAGGCCATGACAGCCTGCACCAGCGTGGAGGCAGGGTCAGAGCGGAGAAGGGGGCATCCTTGAGGATGCTGCCAAGGTGACATCACGAGGCCTTGGCAACAGCTTGGACTGGGGAGGGGGCAAGGAGAGAGAGAGACAGAAGGAGTCAAGGAGAATGCCTAGGCTGTGAGCCTGGGGGACTGGGCAAGAGGAGCTCTGCTCTGCACATGCTGACCTACCTGACATTCTGTTCATCTGATGTGGAAAGGTTCTGGAGTCGCAAGATCTGGGTTCAAGTTTTGGTTCCTACCCTTCCTAGCTGTTAACTCTGGGGAGGTTCACTGACCTCTCTGAGTCTCAGTCTCTCCATTTGTAAAATGAGCACAATACTACTTGCACGACTTACCTCAAATGATTTTTCTGAGCAAAGCACTTTGTAAACCTTAAAGCAGTATATAAATGAATTATTATTGTCTAGTAAAGATCTGAAAAAGAGTTATTTGTTAAAAGCAGAAATAAGAACCCAAAGTTCTGTTTTTATCTACAGAAGCTAAAAAGCTAAGCCTTAAGAGATACTGGTCTATATTTCTCCACCCGCACTAAGGATGTGATTCTTTAATGACTGCACACCTGGAGCAAATATTGGTTTGACTGCTGCAATGGTGATGGGAATTTGAAGATCTTCCCTACCCCTTAACAGGTCAAATGTAATTATGTGGAGCCTGTGGTGGGAAGAGCTTGCTGAATGGGTGAAGCAGAGACCAAGGAAGCTGGGAGTCGAGCAGTTAGATGGCGGAAGGAGAGAGGACACAGGCAAGGAGACAGCTAGGCTTGTGAGTGTTTGTTTGTGGGAAGGCTAAAGGATGGTGTGACTCTGCTGTGTTAAGGTGTATTAACTTCTTTGTTGCTGTGATGGATTTGGTGTTCTGGTGTTGGGATTTGGCCTTCTGATATCTAAATAGATGTTTTGCTTCTATCTTCTACATGGAGAGTCTGTTATATTTTGCAATTCAGAACTGTGCCGGCATATTCATAGTTGGTACTGAGAATACTGCATTGGCGCTACAACTGTTACTCAGCTTCCTGTGTCCTCTCTAAAATTTTAACTTTCACCTAAGTCCCAAATTCTGAAGTAGCAAACTGAAAGTTTTTTTTTTAATTCTGTGGCATTTCTAAAGCCCTTGTTCAGCAATAAGTTCATCAGCAAACACTTATTGGGCACTGAAACTGTGTGCAAAAACAGAAGAGAGCTAAGCTCTGCCGACACAGAGAAAAAGGGAGAATGCCCTGCTCTCAGGGAGCTTACACTCTAACGGGTCTCCCTCATTATACACACTGCACACAACACGCATGTTAATAAGCACGTGTGAGGTGCATAAAGAGCAGACCAAGGTCTTCTTTTGTGTCACGGGCCCCTTCAACAGTCTTGGTGAAGACAGCGAGACCCTTTTCAGAACAATGATCTCAGGTGCATAAAACAGAATCTGAGTGGACTGTCTGGATTTGAGTTTGAATTGGATTTAAATAAAAAAGAATTCACGGGATTACACAGGAAGCCAATTAACTTAAAATATGGTTATAAAAATATAGTTATAAAAACATTTTTGAAAGAGAAGCTCACAGACTCATAGATGCAAGAACTCACAGAGGAGATAGATACAAGGCAACCTTCAAGGAAAAAGACACTGGAGGAAGGATAGGAAAGGCCTCTTGCAGAGGGTGGCATTTGAAGTAAGACGAGTCTTGTGGGAAGTCAGGGACTGTAAGAGCGGGAGGTAAGGGAGGGGAGCATTCCGGACATGGGGAGTGCTGCACAGGCAGAGAGAGGGCAGAAGGCACAGAGTGGGTGAGCAGGGCAAGGAGGCCACCAGGGATGGATTGTGGGGGGCACAGAGGACAGTGTGTAAGGGGACAGGAAAAGCAGGAAAGGGTCGTAAAGGCTTTCAAGAACGAAGGAGGGCTCTCTCCATGGGGAGGAGCTGGGGAAATGATTTCTTGGTTTTCTATCGAGCAGGAGAGAATTTTCTGGAAGAGTTAACAGAATCACAGCATGGGACCTGGGGTGCCTCAGGGGCAAATTGAGTCCAAAGGCTGCCTATCTAGGAATTCCTTCTGCACCACGCCTGATGAGAGGCCTTCCAGCCCTTCCTTAGAAAATTCCAAGAAAGGGTAGTGCACTGCCATCGGAAGGAGACCATTTCACTTTAGGGCAGCTCTCGCTGCTAAGAAGGACCCCCCCCCCCTTTCTCTTTACCTCAAGCTTAAATCTGCATCTTTGATATTTCTAAGCTTTGCTCCTGATTCTTCCCTTGGAAGCCAAACAGAGTAAGAAAATGAGTCCAATTCTTTTTCTTCAGCTTTTCAAATACTTGAAGACAGCTACCATATCGCCTTGATAGGCACATATTTTCCAGGGGAGATATTTTCATATCCATCAACCTAGTCCTCATGTGGCCTGGACTCCAGGTTCTAGTCATTTCTTCTCTAGGCTAAAAACTCCAATTCCTTTAAGGCACCCTCATATGGCTTATGTTCTGGGCTTGGCCCCGCTCAGGACGGCCCCCTGGCAGGAGATGTCTGACACTGAAACAAAATGAGATCTCCATAAGTCATTCAACAGTTTGTAAAAAAGAGAGGTTTTCTTAGCGTGAGATGGATATTCATCAGGGATATGGTCTGAGGATGCCTCAAGTTAATCCGTCTAAATGAAGTTTCTCTGCCACTGTCCATCATGCCCATCATGGTTCACCAGCCAACCATCAGAAAGGCTGGGCGCCTGGAACTCTTTGAGGCTGTTTTGTACTAAGTCAACCAGGAAACAGGCTCAACAGTCTAAACCCTGATCAGTCAAGCCAACCAAGTCTAGAGGATGACCTTTTCAGGGAAATCTAGGCTCATGTGCATAAGGGTGGGAGTAGGATATAGCTTCTGATGTCTCATGGATAGACTCAAGGCCTCTTAACATTCTGATTGTCCTCCTCTACCTTATCAAAATCCTTCCTAAAATGTCCCAATCTATACACAATAATCCAGATATCATCTCACCAGAGCAGAGTGCAGCAGGGCTACGACCTCCTTATTTGTGGATGCTCTGATCCTCTTAGCACAGACTAAGAAGGGCATTAGCTTTCCTGGCTGCCATATCACACTGTGGAATCATAATGAATTTGCGGGACAATAACACCCCCAGATTGTTTCCAGACTCAATGGGACCCTAGCCATGTCTCTTGACTGTGAAGCTGATTTTTTTGAAAGTATCATATTCCATTGATTCGGGCCAACGTCACAAGTCAGGAGCTTTCTGCATCCTGGTTTTTGTCATTTAACGCATTAGCGTTAGTTATCGCTTCTAGAGGGATTGCTGAAAAAAAATGGAGGAAAACAATCTGACCAGCAAGCCATTCATACCTTTATCTAAATCACCGATAAAATTGTTAAAATAGCACAGGGCAAAGACGCCTGGGGACGGTGGAATAATGTTATCTCTGCGGTTAAATCTACCAGCAAATCCTGCATGATGCTGACCTGTCCTTGGGAGACACTTCACTGGAAGAAAGCCTTTTTTAAAGGCTGTACTTTGCTCTACTGAATCATACATTTAAAAATAATCAATGAACAAGGCTCTCTTCTGGACTCTTCTCCACTGTCCCTCCTTGGGGGGGGGGGGGGTAAGGTGATCAGCAGCCATGGGTTTAAGGACCACATCCATGAAGACCATCTGTATTTCTAGCCTCCACCTGTCCCCTGAGTTGCAGTCCTGCATCACTGATTGCCATCCTCAGAACATGACCCTGTCTTCTTCACCTTTCTGCAGTGGATGGAGCACTGGGCCTAGAGACAGCAAGACCCAAGTTCAAATCCTGCTCAGCTGCTTATTAGCTCTGACCCCCAATGACGGCAGCACCTACTTCACAAGGTGTTGAGGATAAAATGATACATTTATAAAGCATTTAGCACAGTGCCTAGTAAATGGGTAAGTACTTAATAAATCTTTGTTCTCTTTCCCTTCCCCTATTGGGCATTCCAAACTGGATGCCTTGTGCAAAGTCAGTATACCTGAATCTGAAATCATCAAGTTTCCCGCCCCCCAGCCCCCAACCCATCTCCCAAATTTCCCTATTTTTTTCTTGCTTTTTGGAGGGGGGAAGGCAGGGCAATTGGGGTTAAGTGACTTGCCCAAGGTCACATGGCTAGTAAGTGTTAAGTGTCTGAGGCTGGATTTGAGCTGAGGTCCTCCTGACTCCAGGGTCGGTGCTCCATTCACTGCACCATCTAGCTGCCCCTGAATTTCCCCATTTCTACCTAAGGCACTACCTACCTTGTGGCAGAGAAGTGATCAACTCAAAGTGGAGAATAAGACATACGTTTTTGGACATGGTTGACTTCAGCATTCCTCGATTCCTCAGCCTCCCTCAGCTCACACATCCAATCAGTCTCTATTCCCTTCTCTCTACTCACAGCCCACCTCCAGCTTAGATTATTCCAACAACATCCGAATGGACCTCTCTGCTAGTCTATGGTTCCTTCTGGTCTTCCTTCTATTCTCTGTTGTGCACTTAAAGGAAATGCTTCAATGACTCCTTTTGGGGAGGAGCAAGGACAGAAGCAAGCCTATCATTAACCCCCTTACCCCTCCCACCTGCCCCAAATTGAAAAAAATAGTAATCAGATCCTTTCTATAAACATGCTTAATCAGGCAAAACAAACTCCCCAGTGACTGCTTCTGAAAGGGCATGTCTAACTCTGCACGCATCATCTCCACCTGTCTGGAACTGTGCTTGGCCACCGCATGTACCAGAGTTCCTCAGTCTTTCTTTCTGACTTGTTTTTCTTTATGATGTTGTTATTGTATAAATGAGTTGCCAGTTTTTAAGAGTGGTCTGGAAATTAGCTAGGGCATGTTTGTCCACATACAAAAATCACTTTAAATGGGCTTGAATTTTTTTTCTTCCTCATGACAAATTTATACTTTTATATAATTTATACAAATTTATACTTTTATAATTTATACAAATTTATACTTTTATATAATTTATACAAATTTATATTTTATATAATTTATACAAATTTATACTTTTATATGATTTATACAAATTTATACTTTTATATGATTCATACAAATTTATACTTTTATATAATTTATACAAATTTATACTTTTTTCCCTATAACTATTTTGACCATTGGCTTAGATGCGCTCAATAGCACCTCATAGGTGCAGCCCAATCACACTGCAAGGCAAAACTCAATGGTTCAAGTT
>JAQQSU010013823.1:0-11566 GCA_028627135.1 Pseudochirops cupreus | reverse complement strand
TCAACACAACAAGCAAAATAAGGAAATCACATAGTTATTTTGAATATTCTATTACAACTAGAAGGAATCTCTGGCCTAGAAAAAAAAATCCAAAACAATTGCTAGACCTTGATTTTTCTCAGTCATCAGAACAACATAGGATTCAACGTATTGTGGAAGAAATTTGTACCTGCAGCCTCACTGAAGGTCAACATGAAGGTGGGCCCTTTCAAACACTTAGTCTAAGTTAATAATAACAAATAAAAGTATTTCCCTATCTGGCCCAATAAGATTCACCCCATTCCCCATCCCCTCACAACTGCTACCACCAAGCTATAGATATTGTCTAATAACTTCTTCTGCTCTCATTTTGGGATTCAGTTTCTTCATTTTCTTTCACTCTCTGTCCACACCAGTTTTCCTGAAGCAAATTCATTAGTTAATAAGGAATGATTCCATTTTTTACCTAGAACGTAGCTTCTTCCTTTCCACTTCTAAGCCTAAATCCTCATAAACACCTTGTGCCTTGACATGCATTTATCCATTACTAGCATTTGCAATTCTTCCTTCCCATGAAGTACACACACATACACACACACACACACACACACACACACACAAACACACACACATACACACCCCTGACATCTCTTTCCATTTCTAAAACCCATGTTGGACTTTTCATTTAGTTCCTGATTCTTATCTTAGGGTCACCTCCAGCTATTTGCAGAGTTGAGTGGAGAGTGAATGGACATGTCCAGTGCTCAGAGCCTTTTTTCCATTCTTGGCCTCAGGTTAATAGCTCCACTGATTTCCCCAGGTTGTCTTTGATGTTTTATACTTAGGTGCCCTCCCCACAAGGGAGGTGACATTCTCAGAATATTGTAAAACTATAGCTTTAAAATATAAAAAATTGCTTTAAACATACATTCAGACTAAAAGACAATTTCCTTGAATGGAAAGAGAAAATATTTTTTCTGTGAAAATTTCCCACTGCCTTCTCATCTCATTTTTCACATTCTGTTTAAAATTAATCTATATGTTCCACCATCGGTGATATCCTCTTTCTTCTGCAGGAGTCTAGTTGCTTGAAAGCTAATTTCAATACTGGTTGGGAGTTGAAGGGAAGGACCTCAAACATGCACTTTGTCCAAATTAGTGCATTATGCAAGTTTCTATATTAATCAAAACTAATCAGCATTACTATTGATACTGCAAGTTATTTTGGGAGTCTGTTTTCCTGTTGAAAAATAAGACCTTACTGAGCAAGTTAATTTATTTCAATGTCACCATTTAAAAAAAAAAACTCACATAAAGTGAAGTAAGAGAATTTTTTATAGCTTTCATAAATTAGTGAAATCTTTATTGCCTTCCTTTGCAGTATGCAAAGACCCATTACTTAATTTGCAGGCACAAAGAAATATGGTGAGGCTGCTAGTGTTTGCTGGTCCCTATTTTTGTCTCCTCCCTCCCTAACTGTTTTAGATTATGACTCTGACGTGGATTTGATGCTGTATCTATAAAGTAATATAATGTCATAATTTATTGCATTTTACTCTTGAAAAAAAAAGGTGAATTGGTTTGTGGTATCATGTAGACACTGCCACCTCAGGAAAAAAAAAATTAAGAGGTGGAAAGATGGTAGGACAGTTATTGTTTGACTGTATTCCCAATTTTCAACAGATTGTTCTACTGGTGAAATAGCATAATTTGAATCTTGGAGGAATATGAACTAGAGGACATGTTGTAGAAAGATAGGCACACTAATGTAATAGCCATGGAGCTGTGAAATGGTCTAATTCTTTGGAAAAAACAATTTGGAATTATACTAGAAAAATTATTAACTTGAACAATCCTTTGACTTTCCCATATATACCCGAGAAGTTGAAGACAGGAGAAAATACCTCACATATATTTAAGAGGAAAAAAAAAAGAGAGAGGTTTTGATTTTTCTTATATTTATGCTACTCACTGATAAAAGTGTTCTGTTTCCTTCCAATTTTCCCTAAAGGAGCCTGCCCATAGGATTCAAAAGCAGGCATGAGGAAATTGTGGCCTCAAGCCACATGTGGCCCACTAGGCCCTCAAGTGCCCCTCTTTGCCTGAATCCAAACTTCACAGAACAAATCCCCTTAATAAAGGGATTTGTTCTATAAAACTTGGACTTAGTCAAAAGGCCACACACAAGGATCTAGAAGGCTACATGTAGCCTTGAGGCCACAATTTCTACACCCCTGGTTAAAGGGTTATAAAGAACTTGTGTGTGTGTGTGTGTGTGTGTGTGTGTGTGTGTGTGTGTGTGTGTTTGTGAGAAGGCTTTTTGTAGTAGCAACAAACTGGAAACAAAGTGTATACACACCCAATGAGAAAAAGCTAAACAAATTGTGGCATTTGATTGCAATGGAATAGTATTTCATTTATAAGAAATGACAAATATCAAACATTCAGAGAAATATGGTGACAGGGAAGAGTAAAGCAAAGCAAGCAGAAACAGTAGAATCATTTCCATGACAATGATAAAAAGGATTTGAGTTACCTCTCATGACATCAGAGGAATGATAATGACAATTCAGTCTACTGTAAAAATTCACTTGCAAAAAAAATTGGTTGTTACATTTTTTAAAATGCTTCAAAGGAATAACAATAAGAGAAAAGCAGATTATAATAAGTCTGGGGTTCTATCTCATACTCATTGCCTTGGTAAAGAAGACAACAAATGATGAAAAGAAAAAGGGTAATAGATGGTAGGACTATTTTGAAAGCAACCACACTAACATACTGTTATTGGAGTTATGAAGTAGACCAACTCTTACAGAAAGCAAAAGGCAGAAAGTATGCTTATGTAAATGATTTCTATATGTTTATGTTGATTTATGATAGTGTTTTTTCACAAAGAACTATAAATCAAATAGATGCATATCAATTAGGGAATGTTTGAACAAGTTGGAGTATATGAATGCAATAGAATAATATGGTGGTATAAGAAATGATGAAAAGGAAAAATTTAGAAAAACCTTATATTATGTACTGATTAACTGATGCAGAGTGATGAGAACAGAATAATGGGAATAATTTACACAATGATTGCAACATTGTAGAAGAAAACAATTTTGAAAAATCAAAGAATTCTCATCAATACAATCACTGACCAATGTTGATTGCAGAAGACTGATGATGAAGCATGCATCCCATCTCTTGACAGAAATGAGATGAACTGTATGCAGAGTAAGACACATTCAGTCAACGGCAGTACAGTGTGAATTTGCTTTTCTTGACAATAATTATTCGTTAAAAAAGAAGGCTTTTATGGGGGAGAAGATTGTTTTGTTTGCCTGTATGTTGAAAGTATGTAGTGGTAGTAATGATGAAAAAGAATAAAATAAAGGAGTATCAACATATGAGAGCACAAAGTTTAGAAATGGACATAGAAAAGAAAGGGTAGGTTTGGTGCTATTGTTTTAAATTTAGTCTACAATTAAAAATTACACAGTAGAAATTCAGTTTCATGTAAAATCCTCCTTTTCTTTTCTTCCTGCATTAATATGATCATGTTTGTTAAGGCTTATATTCAACACCACTGCTGAGGCATACTGGCCATTGATCCCTGGCCAAATCATTTAACTTCTCCTTCTAAACAACCTTTGAAGACTGAACAATGCAGGAAAAGTGCTGACCTCCACTAGTAGAGAAAATGTCTCATAGAGGCCTCCCTATACCAGTGAAATCGCATATCTAGTTTCTATCCTGCATCACTACCCAGTTAACACTTCCATATTGATTATAAAAAAGTAAGCTGTAATAGAAAATACAGTGTAGTTTAGTATTCTCCTTGGCCTGTTTTTCAGTCTGCACATATGCACAGTCTCTTATGTGGAATTTGTGGATAATTTTTGTGGGTTGCCTATCTCTGTGGGAATGCTAACATTTTGCTTTTCTGGGAAAGAAGGAACTTACTCTGCTAATAAAATATATCAATTTTCATGGCTGGACATTATTGAAAGGGGCTAAGAAGTTCCTTGTGCCTTTGAGCTATTAAAAAAAAAGTCTATATTCAGCACAATGCACCATACATAGTAGGTATTCAAGAAATGTTTGTTGATGACCCAGAGGAGATGTGTAGACCATAAGGAACATTATATTTGGAGTCAGAAGACCTGGCTTGAATTTCTTACTTATCTTTTAGCCAATTAACACCTCTGGGCCTCCTTATTCTCTTCTATAAAATGTGAAGGTTAGACTAGGCTTCTGAGTTTCCAATAATTCTAAATCTCTGAGCCTCTGATAATGGGATTATGTACATACAAATGTTCAAACACATGCCTTCCATTGTCTTAAGCTATGACTACAGGCAGCAATTTATAAAAACAAGGATAAGGAGCAGGTGGTTAGGAATTTTGAACATGTATTTTGTAAATGTGACCAAACTATGTCTTTATCTTTCACTGTACTGTTGGACTGTTATTACCATACATACAGTAACTAAAATTCAGGCAGTCTTGGGTAGGCAGGGTCAAGACAAAGTGGAGACTTAAAGTAGTACTTAAAGAGGAGGGCAAAAAAGGGAAAAAAAAGTAATTACTATAATACTGAAAGTCCAAAGAGGGAGCTTGACCTTTTAGAAACCCATGAGCTGTGACATATGCGCTTGCTGTAGACTGGACTAGTGATGAGCTATATTATCCCCATAGTGCTAAATATCTTTTCAAGAGAAAACCCAGTTGGGGAAGCAAAAGGGGGTGTTTATGAGCTGACTGTTAATACAGGCCAGAAACAAGGTTTGTGAGTGAGAATTTTTTGGTTGAGAATGAAGAGGATGAGGATCAGCAGTCCAGACAGGGATCAATCCATATTTAGAAGAAAGTGGTTTCAGCCCTTTAGCTCTTCTCTTGACTCAGGGGTGGGGAACTGCAGCCTCAAGGTCACATGTGGCCCTCTACAGACTCAAGTAGGACCTTTTGACTGAATCCAAATTTTACAGAATAAATCTTTTTATTGAAGGGATTTATGCTGTGAAGTTTGGATTCAGTCAAAGGGCCCTACTTGACATCCTAGTGGGCCATGTGCGACGTTGAGGTTGCAGTTTCCCCATCCCTATGACCTAGCTTCACAAACAAAGACATCCTGACAACTATGATATCCCACAGACTGATATCACTGTTGCCTCTTACACCTTTGTCAAAATTTATTTTAAAGCATACATTCATGAAGGAAATGGTGGTTGCAGATATGACACTCATTGAACCCTATTTGACCTTTCCTTCCTTTTTTATACATACCTCCGTACTTACTGATTTATTTATTTTTTGTAACATTTCTTTTCCTTTGGACTGATAAAATTGGTAATGAATATTGATTTGTTCAGTGGATTTTTCAAAGTTTATATTTTAAGAGGAAGTGGTCAATGAAGCCTACTATATTGATGGATCCACAAGTATAAACTGGTTGAAAAAAACCTAGAAATTTTTACTATGAATAAAAGGGTATGATAGTCTTTTTCAAGTAGCTAAAGGACTACATCATACTGAAAAGAGATTTGAATGGTGATGCAGTGGGTAGGACCAGAGTCAGAAAGACCCAGTTGCAAATCTGGCCTCAGACGTAGCTCTGTGCCCCCAGAAAAGTCACTCAGCCTCTTGTCTCAGGTTTGTTGTTGTTGTTTATTTGTAAAATGAGGAGAATAATAGCACAGAATAAATAAATAGAAGAGGATAAAGTGAAATATTATAAAGTTCCTTGGGAACTTAAAATGTTATATTAATACCTGTTATTATAATAATATTTATTATTGTTGTTATGGTATTTTTGTATTGTTATTATTGTTATTGTATCAATTGATCAATTAATCATCAAATGCTGACCATTTGCAAAATGTGTTACATAGGGGATATAGGGCTGGTCTTATTGTCAGAAAGACTCACACGGGTTCAAGTCCTCTAGAACAGTGGTTCTCAACCTGTGGGTCGCGACCCCTTTGGGGGTCGAATGACTCTTTCACAAGGGTTGCCTAACACCATCAGAAAACACATATTTCAGATGGTCTTAGGAACCAAGACACTGCTCCTCTATCCATCTCCAGGTGGGTCCACCCACATACAGATAGGCCCATATAACAGTATTAAAGGGTTGCAGCATTAGGAAGGTTGAGAACCACTGCTCTAGAAGATTCATAGTTAACTGTAAGTTTACAGACAATGTATTTAACCAGTTAGTATACTTACAAATTAACCAGTTAGTGTACTTTTCTTAGCCACAAAGGTTTCCAAAAGGTTTCCACAAAAGTTTCCAAAAATGAAGTTTTTTGATATAAACAAACCAAAGATAAAACAATACCAACAACTGTGCATGGCATTGTGCTAGGCACTAAGGATTGCAAGGACAAACATGAAACTTTTCCACTGGAGGGAAATAGGGCATATGTAGATAAGTTAATATAAAATATATACAAAATCATTTTAGGGGTGGAGAAAGTACTAAAAGCTAAAGTAACCAGAAAAATCCTGGCATAGGAGGTTAAAGTCAAGCTGAGCTAGGGATACAAGGGAGTTAGGGATTATAAGAGGCAGAAATGAGGAGGATAATGGCCTCTGAATAAGTATGGAGGCCAGATATGGAATGTTTGGAATAGAAAACGAGAAACAGCAAAATGGCCAGTTTTGCAAGAATATGAGACCTTCGTTTTTTCAAGAAGTAATTTGAAATCTGTCCATAAAGTCAGATCAGAATAAAGTCATAAAGTCAGAGCCAGATCATTAAGGTATTTACATACCAGATAATTTTATAATGTATCCTGCATACAAGAAAGTACTGCTCAAACTTCTTGACCGAAAGACTGATATAGTCAGCTTTGTGCTTTATGATTTTAAATTTGCCGGCTGCTATATGGAAGATGGCATAGAGTAGAGATTAAAAATAGAAAATAGATAAGAAAAGCCCAGATTCTGTTCTAACTGCATTGATTACCTGTCTAATCAATCATCTATTCATGTCTTAAAGTATATTTTGTTTGCTTGTTTCCCTGTTTCATTTTCTGTTTCCCAAGGTTTAGTTTTTTCTTAGTTCCTGGCTTTCCAACTAAAGATAAGTGAGGAATGTGTAGTTAGTTCTATTCCAAATTCCTACTTTTTCCACATTTGTAGATGCCTCATAAAAGTCCTGTTGAAGGGATTTTTTCGTGAAACAATGTTGTGAGAAGTGGCCTAGGGAAGGTAAGGAAGGAACTAAAAATGTCAGTACTTTTTCACTTAGTCCCCGAGTGGGATTTAAAGTTCTGTTTTAGAGAGATTTGGAATCATTTAGTACTTGGGACTGTGATTCATACCAATGGTTTTTATTGTGTAGTCTGATGGTAGGTCCCTAAGGCACTTAAGGAAGGGGAGAAGTATTTGAGATTAATATTATATTAATAACAATACTGAAGCTCTGCTAGTTTCTAATAAAATAAATATCATTACATATCACACAAATACAAAAGCACTTTGAGACCCTCATCAATTTTTGAAAAATGTAAATGTCCCAAGGACCAAACATTTTGAGAAATGCCATTTCAGACTCATTGTATAATAATCCTGGTTGTATATTGATAGGGTTTGTTTTTGCCTCAATAATCAGAAATGTATGGTTTGGGAATTGTTATGTGGGTTCCCAGCCCAGAGCCTAAAGAGATCTGGATCCACTTTTAAAGAAGCACCTCTTCCTAAGTGTCCACAAAATAATCATTTATTCACCTGATAATCTTACCAACAGTCTCCCTCATGCCATCATCTCGTTTTATCCTTGATTCAAATCCCGAGCACTGTTTGTCATTTCTATCAGTTTAGCATAGACCAATTCTTGGCTAAGAAAGCAGAATTAGGAAGAAGTAAAAGGGGCAGATATGGATTTAGGCTTTCTGTAAAGAAATTTTAAAAATATGAAACTTAGAATAATAGAGCATTTTAAAGGTAGAATGGACTCCCACTTGATTTCTGGAATTGTAAGGACCTAAGTTTTAATGGGAGTGGTTGATTGCAAAAGAGAGTCCTATGTGCCTTAGAAAGTAGTGTTTTGTATATGAGGAATGTGGGGTAGGGAAGGGACACACATGCACGAAAGACAGTCTCTCCTTATGCTCTGGATTTACTTTTGTTTTCTCATCTCACTATACACAACAGAACAAAGAGCAATATATTTAAAATGATCACATATTATTGCTAAAGTAATGAGTTCTCCTTCATTGGAGATCTTCTGACAGAGGATGGATGATCACTCACTGAAGAGGTTGTGGAAAGAATTCCTGGTCAGGTGTGAGTTGCCCTTGAGAATCTTTTTGAGATTCTGTGTTTCTGAGATCCCAATCCATTCATTACTTTTCATTTTGGGCGAATTTTTTTTCATTCTATAGCTCCTTTACAAATGTTCTACCCAGGGCAGGAGGGATCTTCCTGTTGTTTTTTGTTTATTTCTTTGTTTGCTTTCTTTCTTGTTTCTTTTCTTAATTCTCCAGGGCTTTTGGCTATCAGTGGATCACTCTGGCTGCCCACCAGTTTTATTTTGTCTTGGATAGGTGACTTTCCCATCTCCTTTTCTCTAAACTTAAAACAAATAAATGAAAGACAGTAGCAACAACATAAATGTTAGTCATTTGGGAAAGTAACTTTGTTTCTTATAAATCAGAAGAAAATCTCTAAGCTGCTGCCTAAGGTGGAATCTGCCTACTTTTTAGTTCTCAACTAGTTTCACTCATTCGGAGTGAGAAGCAGATAGTCTGAACTGAAATGAGAAATGCTTAGAGAGAGCAATTTTGCACAGTGCCGACTTGTGAACAGAAGCTTTAATTGGTGTCAATATGCATTTTTGTCCGGATGATTATTAATAAAAGCATTGAAAAATACAGTCATTTAACCTCACCGGCAGACAATTTGTTCTTTTACATCAGCGTTTTGAGAATTGCTTCAAAACATACTGGTACAGAAGTACCATATGGGTTTTGGCTTCTACAGGGTGAGTTTTATAGGGAGGAATAGTCTGGATTTCATTTTTTTTAACAGCTGTAAAAGATGCAAAATTTTAAATTAAAAATAACCTTTCAGCTGATTCCTTGCATAATTGCTATCTTGTTTTGCTAATGCTGTGGCTGAATTATAACTTGCTGAAACCCCAGTGATTTGCATGCTGGGTTAGCCTCCTGAATTTACATTGACATGCTTTTCAGTCAAGTGAGTAACTAAATCCTGCGGCCACAAGTGAGGCTGCCAGTATTTGCATTGAAAATCAGTAGGAGATTAGAGGAAGAATGACTGGATGCTTTCTCTCTGCTTTCTCCCTAAATAGATTCAATGATGAAAATTTTGGGTATCTCAAAATTTTGCTCACTTTCGTTAACTAACTGTGGTTGATGTGTAAGCAGTTGCTTCAAAAAGACTAAAAATGACAAGAGAAAATAAAAGAAAAAAAATTAATGGTAGCAGCACATATACATCACAGCCTGGTACTACTCTCTAAAATGTCCATTATTCAGGTTATTAACTAAGGTAATAAACCGAGAATTTTTTTGTGTGTGTGTGGGGGGGCATGTTGTGAGGAGTGAGGAACTGAAGTATAAGCTGAAAGACGTTGCATTTAAAGTAACATGACTGGAGTCAGAGGATCTGAGTTTGAGTCCTGGTTCAGGCATTTTCTCTCTGTGATATCTTGGATAAGTCACTTTCCCCACCTTGGCTCTCAGTTTCCTTATGTGAAAAATGAAAGGTCAGACTACAGTGTTCCAAATTCTATGATATTATAAAACAATCCAGGAAAACTGATTTTCTAACGCAAAAGAACTTGATTTTCTAGTCAGACAATACATTAATAAGAGATTGTTTGAGATGAATCTATTAACTAATTTGCTATACAATATCTATAGAGCATATGCATAGCTATATATGTGTGAGTATGTATGTATACATATATATCTATATGTATGTATCCTATCTTAACAAAATCAATTTAAACACTGTATTAAGCATCTACTACGCACAGAGGAAACTTTCAAGGGTTGGAAGAGATGTAAAGTTCAGGTGAAACAGGATCCCTGCTCTCTTGAAGCCAACAATTCAGTAGAGATGGGGTATCCAAATGGCATATAGTGACATATTACAAGAAAGAATAAGTATAGAATGGTAACAGGAGATATAAAAGTTTTAGAAGAACAAAATATTGTACATATGTGGGGAGTCATCGATGGGGGGGAGAGGATTTGAAGATAAGGTTACCAGCTAGAGCTAAACAGCAAGATATCCAGTGCAATATCCATTTCTTGAAGTCAGGGGCTCCGTCTTTGTGGCTTTGTCTTGCCCGTGACAGTCACTTAATGTGAATGCTTATTGCAATGACAGTGGTACAGTGAAAAATGTATTAGATTTGGAGCTGGAGGACCTGGATTGAAATCCTCTCTCTTTTCCTTTATGACCTCTGTGACCTTGAACAAGTTACTTATCCACTCTTGGTCTCCCTTCCATATCCATCAGACGGAGGGCCAGACTAGATGGGCTTCAGGGTCGTTACAACTCTAAAACTCTGATAGGATGCATTGATTTGAACATTATGAAGAAAATTAATTTGAATTAGAGTTGCATTTGTTTTGAAGTTAAGAATTCAACAGACAATAGTTAGAAATTCAATTAAAATAGCTAAAGAATCTGTATAAGAAATGACACAGTATGGAGGGGCAAAGCCAAGATGGCGGTGTAGCAGCAGCAACACATCGCAGCTCTCACATAGCCACCGAAAAATACCCATAAAACAGGACTCCAAACCAATCCTAGAACTCCAAAACGCACACAAAGATACTTCCCACTAAAGTCAGCTCGGCTACGAGGAACCATATCAGCACTGCGAACCGAAACCAGCCTGGTCTGGAGCCACGGCTGTGCCCTGGGGGCGACTGGACAGGCGGAGTGGAGGATCCTCTCAGGTGAGCGGATTAGCAGCAGCTGCGGGTGGGAATTGTGAAAGGGGGAGATAAGCAGACCAGCCAGAAGGCCTCCAGAGTGGAAAAGCAAAAGGCAGAGGTTTTGCACCTGCCTCCACGTTGCAGCTTCCCACCCGTGGCCTGCAGGCAGCAGGGGGACTGAGGAATTTTCTCAGGCCAGAGCTCTCACGTTGAGCGGCCTGGATCCGGATCACCATCTTGGGCGTTGGTCTTGGAGTCCTCGCTATCCAGTCAGCCGGAAGTAAATAGGAAGAGTTCCCAGCCTCTTTCTAAGAGCTACAGCAGCCAGGAGGACCCCAGCAATTTGGGACAGAGCTTTCCCTTCTGGAAGCAGAGCCCTACGAGATTTAAAAAAAAAATCATGGTCTGAACAACCATGAGTAAGAATAAGCATAAGAAGCAAAGTAAGAACAGCTCCCAAACCCTTGATTCCTTCTTTGGGGAAAAGAAGGATCATGGGAGAGAGAGGGAGGAAGAGAGCGCAGCTAGAGCGCCCCCACCAGAGGCCTCCAATAAACATGAAGAATGCCTTAAAGCTAGAGATGAGCTGAAGAAAGATTTTCAAAACCAAATAAGGGAAGTAGAAGAAAAATTGAGAAGAGAAATAAGAATGTTGCAGGAAAATCATGAAAAGAG
>JAQQSU010013822.1:0-11566 GCA_028627135.1 Pseudochirops cupreus | reverse complement strand
AAGGCATTCTTCTCCTCATTGGCTTTTTGGGCCTCTTTTGTCATTTGAGTTAATCTATTTTTTAGGGTGTTGATTTCTTCAGTCATACTGCTGACTCTCTTTTCATGATTTTCCTGCAACATTCTTATTTCTCTTCCCAATTTTTCTTTCACTTCCCTTATTTGGTTTTGAAAATCTTTCTTCAGCTCATCTCTAGCTTTAAGGCATTCTTCATGTTTATTGGAGGCTTCTGGTGGCAGTGCTCTGGCTGCACTCTCCTCTTCCCTCTCTCTCCCATGATCTTTCTTTTCCCCAAAGAAGGAATCAAGGGTTTGGGAGCTGGTCTTACTTTGCTTCTTATGCTTTTTCTTGCTCATGGTTGTTCAGACCGTGATTTTTTTTTTGAAAATCTCTGTGGGGCTCTGCTTCCAGAAGGGAAAGCTCTGTCCCAAATCGCTGGGGTCCTCCAGGCTGCCATAGCTCTTAGGAAGAGGCTGGGAACTCTTCCTATTTATTTCTGGCTGACTGGATAGCGAGGACTCCAAGACCGAGGCCCAAGATGGCGATCCGGATCCAGGCCACTCTACACGAGAGCACTGGCCTGAAAACAATCACTCAGTCCCCCTGCTGCCTGCAGGCTGCGGACGGGAAGCTGCAACACCAAGGCGGGTGCAAAACCTCTGCTTTTGCTTTTCTGCTGTGGAGGCATTTTGCTGGACTGCTTATCTCCCCCTTTCACAAATCCCACTCGTAGCTGCTGCTAATCTGCTCACCTGAGAGGCTCCTCCACTCCTCCTGTCCAGCCACCCCCAGGGCACAGCCGCGGCTTCAGGCCAGGCTGGTTTTGGTTCGCAGTGCTGATATGGTTCCTCATAGCTGAGCTGACTTTAGTGGGAAGTATCTTTGTGTGCGTTTTGGAGTTCTAGGTTTGGTTTAGAGTCCTATTTTATGGGTATTTTGAGATGGCTATGTGAGAGCTGCGATATGTTGCTGCTGCTATGCTGCCATCTACCCCTCCAGGCAGTTCTTGTTACACACTAAAATTCACAGGGTCCAGCACATCTCAAAACCTTCACAACTTCTGTGGCCTGGAACTCAAGGATCAACTAAGCCACAAATGAAGTCTTATCTTGGTCATGCTTCTTCAGTCCTCCTCCATTTGGCTGGCCCTAGGACCCAGAAGAAATCTTAGCCTTTCAGGAGGCCTTCTTAGCCTTCCAGGAGGCCTCTGCAGCAACTTCAGCCTTCACCAGCTTCTGGTCTCATAGAAAATTCTAATTCAGTTGTCATTGCAGCAAGTAGCAGCCCAGTGCCCAGATGCTGGGACAATACTACTTCCTCCACCAGGAGCAAAATTTTTTTTATTTTGTCTGTCTCTAGGACACTTTTTATATACACAAATGCTTTGGCTTCCTATCTCAACCAACCCCTTCCTGTTATGTCAGCAACAGGAAACAGAGTGCACACCTTCTTCTCCCCACCCACCCCAGGTACTTAGCCTTTACTTAGTAAGGGCTAAGTACCTGTTCACTTGATATAATGAAAAAGAGATCTTCAAATTTAAATTAATCATCATTACATATAATTGTAAACTCATAGAAAAAGGTAGAGGTGTATAGAGATACATAGATATATAGAGAGAGATTTCTATAAAAATAATTGCCTATTAGTAATAATTGTAATACCTCAAATGTACTTCAAAATAAACACATAATGTCAAAAGGGTATCCCCCTGATGAACTTCAGCAATGATGGAAACCATTACATATTAAGATCAAATTTGTCCTAACTGTTGCTGTCTTACCAAAAAGCAACTTGGGTACTTGGAAGAATAAGGGACATTGCCCATATATGTGGTACTCACAAAATGACTGTAGTCAAAAATCTTGATTTACAGTATAAAAATAAATGCATCCCTCATATACATATATACATATGTGTATGCATGAATTAACACATGTGCATGCATATGCATGCACACACGTGTGTACATGTGTGCATCTGTGTGCATTTATACACACATTTGAATGCATGCAAATACATATGCATACACATATGCACATACATGTATATGTATGCATATGCAGATGCATATAAACCATACATATACACAAGCACAGACACACTCAGGCAAATGTTATATACACACATATACATATATGTATATACATATATGTATATGGACATACATACATATATACATACAAGTCTGAGTTTTCCACGTGGCTTAACTTGGGTAGACAAGCAATTAGGTCATTTATGACAGAGAGAGTCCAAGACAGAGTGATTGTGTATCCGGGAAGACCTCATTTCAAGTTCTATGTCTCATACTTTCTGGCTTTGTGACACTGGACAGGTTCTCAGGGCTAATTGCAATTTTGTAAGAATCTGAATTTCAATCCCAGTTTCAGGCTTGTATGTCTTCCCTAAAAAATTCAAACATTAAATTCTGTCCTTACCAACTTTATGTGAAGTGTGACACCCTATAATTTGACTTTGCTTTGTTCCTTCCCACTTCGAACTAATGTTGTCTATCACTATCTATCTGTCTGTCTGTCTATCTATCTATCTACCTAACAGGTCCAAAAATTAAAATAATTAATTTTAAAATTATATTCCATTTTCTTGAATTATTCCATCTTTCACAATCAAATAACTTTGAGTTTATAGCATAAAAAAAACAGTTGCTTCTTCCAGCCTAAAAATCAGTCATTTGTTCAACCTGAACCATTGCCTGAAAAATTCTCTACAGTTTCTCAGCACAGGCCCTGATCTTATCCTAATCTTATGATCATTATGTAATTATGAAAACAAGTCTAATCCAGATCCACTATCCTTCCATTCCCCAGCCAATGTTCTGTCATGCTACCATGGAGAGTGTTTCCACCTCTGTTTCCTCCACAACTCTGCAATCAGTACTCAAATCAATGCTCTCATTTAGGGAAATAACATATTCATCTGTGACCCCATATACATTCATCATCCTTGTAATTTTTCTGGTATAAACAACTCTCCCTAGACACCATCTCTCTATAAGTGCTTTTTTCCTTTGTCTGAAAGTAAGCTCCTTAAGGGCAAGGAATGTCTGTCTTTTTGTTTGTAACTGCAACCCTTTACACAGTGCTTGGAACATATTAATTATGATCCCTTTTAATTCATTCATTCATTCATCCATTCATTCATTCATCCATTCATCCATTCATTCACAATCAACATTAGATTTTAGCCAATATATTCTATAGGCAAGGCTTTGAGGAAGTTAATAGAATGTATCCCCAAAGTGACATTTCCACCATGTTACTGAATTAAGTAGAAATCAAATGCCACAGTACAACAAATTTAAGACTATTTAAATGAGTTTACTGATACCCAATCCTGATATTATGATTTTCACAAGTAATGACATATTTATTAGGTGGCAAAGTGAACAAAATACAGTACTTGTAGATTCCTAAATTCAGATGTAACACAGATTTTCTCCCAACTTTGTGTTTCCTATTCCTGGAATGATTTTTCTTCTTACTTCAGCCTCTTGGTATCTCATCTTTCTTTGAGATTCAAATTAAATGCTACTACATAATTTTTTTTCTTTTCTAGTACTTCCCAATTGTTACTCCTCTTTCCCTTTACCAATGATGTGAACATTTGAGGGCACTATTCAAATGTTAGTTGGTATTATTATAATTATATTGATTTGATTAAAACAGTGCCTCTGCAAATCTTCATAACCACATTTGGCTGTTAAATAGGATGATAATGCCATATGAAAGGACATGCAGGGGTGGCTACATGGTTCAGTGAACAGAGTACTGGCCCTGGAGTCAGGAGGACTTGAGTACAAATCCAAACTCAGACACTTAAAACTTACTAGCTGTGTGACCTAGGGCAAGTCACTTAAAACCAATTGCCCTGCCTTCCATCCTTCCAAAAAGTAGAGAGAAAAAAAAGGAAGAAATAAAGAAAGAAAGAAAGGAAGGAAGGAAGGAAGGAAGGAAGGAAGGAAGGAAGGAAGAAAGGAAGGAAGAAAGAAAGTCATACAGATGCAAGCCATTGGCCCCTTTAGCCTAGGTTTTTCTGCCTGTCATTAATATCAAGTGATCTTGCATTTGACCTAATGTCTTTCCTCTAAGACATTTCATTCTGTACTGTGCCCATTAGAAGGTTAGGGATGATTTTGCAATTTCTTCAAAAAGACATTAGATGTCTGTCCTCATCAATGAACTTGGGTGAGCCCTTCTTGAATCTGTACTGATTTTTAGCTTGTGTCAGCTCTTGAAGTAATGAGCCCCATAAATTTAGTACCCACTGTGTCAAGTGCCACTAGCTTTTATTATGTTGTTCCTCCAACTACCTTTTTCAATAATCAAGGGGCTCTTGAATTGGGGATTCAGCAAACAAATATACTTTCTCTTTATTCTCATTAACAAAAAATGCATTTTGTATAGTCGATCTTATGCTAATACTTTATTTATTTTTTCTCATGTCTCCTTGTGGAGAGATGATACTGGGTTTTTGAGACTAATTCCATTCAGTTCAGTAAGTATTTTCCAATTACTGACTTGGTGTCTGTGATGGTAATGGAAATTGGAGATGTCCTTTTATTAGCTTGGTTTTTGGGCTGAGTGTTAAAACCCAGAACTTGTAAATCCCACTCATAGGATGGACTTGTTGATGTGAAGAGAGAGGGCTCAACTGGGAGGAGCTGTGAGTTAGGAGAGAGACCCAATCTGATAGAAGGCCAGAAGAGCTTTTGGAGAGCAGTATCCAGTATTGTAGAGCCTGAGTTGCTGAGAGAAAGACTTCTGAGAGCCTATTGGAGCTGCTCAGGACTTTTGAGAATTGCCACCCGAAGCTGCCAAGAACTGAAGAGGCATGGCTATGATGCCAGTATTTTATCTATCTGTTTTGATGTAGTTTTGCCAGATTCACCTGCTGGTGAAGGACAGTGCTGCTGTTGTAAAGGTCTTGGAAACTTGCTGTTGGTTCAGAAGCCCTGAAGGAGGATTTTCTTGTGGTATGTTTACAGAAATCCTGGAAGAGGGTCTTGCTGATGTTTTCAGGGGTTCTAAGACTATTCTACAGGCAGAGAGTGACTTGATGAGGACACTGGCTATGGCTTTGTTCAGCCTTGTCTTCCTAGGAACTGAGATTGCTGAGGGCTTGCCTTGAGTCAAGATGAAAGAAGGCACTTTCCTTGGGTTTTCAATGCTGAGATGATATTTTAAACTTGTTGTAACTTAAGGGTGTGTTGGCTTTTGTGCTCTCCTGCCACTTTTGAGAAAGTGTTTGGTGTTAATGGATGTTATTATAATTAAGTAATGTCCAGGGGTGGGAAACCTTTGGCCTTTTTTTGCTCTGTGATTGACTAAATGAACATACTTTGTTTATGATTGGAAACTATTCTCCATTTGAGAAGAGAATAAATTAATGTACTCCCAGGAGTGGGCTACTTTGACTACTGATCCAGGGGTGGGATACCTGGACTTTGACACTTTGCAATTGAATTCAGAACTTATTTGCTACATGAATGAGTTACACTGTATTTTGACTTTCTCTGTTCTAGAATGTTTTGCTGAATAAATGGAGTTTGCTATGCTGGTAATCCGAACCTTGGAAGTTGCCTTTGTTTGGCATTACAGTGTCGGACACTTGGCTAGGCACCAAAGGTATGAAGATAACAATTATGAAGAATTCTATATCAAAAGGCTTACTTTCTTCTGGGTATATCAAATCTAATTTTTTAAATTGTCTTATTATGTCTGGATATCAGTTTCCACATCTCTAAAATGAAGGGATTGCCATAGATACCTATGAAGTTTCCTTCCTACTTCACATCTTTGAATCAGGGATATGATGAACACGTAGAAAATATAGACAATGCAAATAAAAAGTTATATTGTGAGATGAGAACAGAAAAAAAATGGTACGACCACACACACAAAAATATGGTGTAAGTAGTATTTCATATGAATTTTAAAGGATTTCATGAGGCTGAGGTGAGGACAGAGATAATTTCAGAAATTTGAGGACGAGTTACAAAGCTCAGAGAAGGAATATTATTTGGGGGGCACAGAAAGGAAATCAATTTGGCTAGAATGTATAATATTTGAAAAGTAATAATGTGATATGGTGCCTGAGACAATAGGTCCCATCTAGTGTATCATTACTGTAAAGGAATTTAAATGTCAAAAACAGTAGTTTGTGTATTATCTTTGGGATTATAGGGAGCTCAGAAAGCTTCCTGAAGAGGTTAATGAAGTAGTCAAACCTTTGCTTTGGGTATCTTATCCTGAAAACACTATGAAGGATGAGTGTCAGCAGAACAAAACTCTCTAGCCTGTTGTAGAAATATTCCAAGAGCAGCCTCAATGATTGACCATTGGTTTATTTTCAGAGGAGAATTCTAGTAAAGTGCAGGGAGGTTGGCAACAGGATATGAATTTTCCTTTCATGCCAACTGTAATGGTAATGGAATTTGAAAATCTCCTTGTATTGGTAAGCTAACAGGGACTTAACACTGATGTGATGAGTGGGCGCCAAACAGGGAGGAGCTGGTACTGTGTACAAGGAGAAGCCCAAGTAGAGAGAGGGCAGAAGAGCTTTTGAGAGCAGCATCATGGAGGCAGAGAGAGAGAAAGAGAGAGAGAGAGAGAGAGAACTGCCTGGAATGAGAATGCTGAGATAGAGAGAGCTGCTGTGGGCTAGAGTTGCTGAGACAGGGAGAGAGAGAGAAAGACAGAGAGACAGAGAGAGAGAAACAGAGACAGAGAGAGACAGAGAGACAGAGAGAGCTGCCCAAGACTTCTGAGGGCCCCCTGGAGCTGCTAAGAACTGAGAAGGCATGACTGTTGCGCCAGTACTTTGTCTGTTTTGATGTTACTTTGTCAGATTTGTTTGTTGATGGAGGCCTCAGACCTTCTTGTTGGGTCTAGGTTGATTCCACGGGCTAAGGGTGAATTGATGAGGATGTCAGTAAAGTTTATGGATGTTATTGTGGATTTTTTAAGCTTTGACTTCCCAGGAACAGAACTGCTGAGAACTTGCCTCAGGTCAAGATGAAGAAAAGACCTCTCCTTGGGTACTGAATGCTATGATGATATTATAATCTAGTTCTAACCTAGGGGTGGATAGCCTTTGTGCTTTCTACTGCTCCTGGAGAGGGTGCTGGGTGGCGACTAATTATATTGTAATTCAGTTTTTATCCAGGGGTGAAAAACTTTTGACCAGGCTTTGTTATTGACTAAATGAATGTGCCTTGTTTAAAAGAGAACTTTAACCTATGTACTTTGTGACTGAATTGAGGATTTACTAAATGATTGAGTTACTCTATAATTTGATTTTTTCCGTGAATGTTTTGCCTTAATTTCCTACTAAATAAATGGAGAATTTACTATGCTTGGAATCAGAATGTTGGAAGCTGCTCATGCTTGGCATTACACCAACTTTCACTGCCATTGCAGTAAGTCATAGAGAGAGTTACATTAATTTCAATGGAGTCAGTAGCAATCTGACAAATCACATACTTTTGAAATATTAGAATATATGAAAATTGTAGTAGGATTTGCTCAAGCAGGTAGACAAGAACAATGACTTCAAAAGCTTGCTCTGAATAGCTGCATGTCCTGGCTCAACTATTCTGCTCTACATATGGAGAGCCTTTCAGATGATGTTCCTTCAGGACTTCTCGAGTTCTAACAATGAAATGTTTCTAACTTTCTTGTAAGCTTTGATGATATACTCTCTTTTTCTTTATATTTATTGATGGAAATTTTCTATTTTTTTATTTTTCTTCATATAAAAAAAAGTCTTTCATTATGTTATAGCTTTTTTAATGTGCTTAGCTCAGAATTCTTGGCAGAAACTTTAAAGATTCCTTAAAGTCAGGTAACCAAAACAATAGACTGATTTTCTGCGGGGAATTAAAGCAGGCTTTTTAGTGATGATAAGAAACAATGATTCACTTGTCAATAGTACTTTAAGGTTAGCAAGGGGAATTTTTCTAACAACAGCCCCAGGAAGTAGGTACTGCATCCCATCCAATCCAATGCAAGAACTATTTACATGGGAATCCAATGCAAAACACTGTGAGAGTAACTGAGGGCTCAGAAATAAAAATGACAAAATAAAAGTTACATAAAAGCTTTCCTGTGCTAAATTATACACTATACTGTTGAATCGAACATGGGTAAAAATATGTGCATGCATGTGCATAAAAATAAATATTGTATATACTATATATGTATACATATAGACATACATATAAGTACATGGGTACATATAGAAACATATACATATGTATTATGTAGAATGTTGTAGAGCTTCAGTATCACATTTTAATAGAAACAGATTCCTTTGGGCCACATATTGACTCAGGAAGTCACAAATTAACATTATTAATTTTGTTTTTTAAATTACATTTTAATGTGATTTAGGCAGCATTTGAGAGTTTTTTCCATTAGTTTGATGCCTTTGATGTACTGTATTGAGGACTCTACTGGGTGTCCAGAAGATTTAACTTAAAAACTCATCTTGAATACACGCTATTTTGTGACCTTGGGCAAGTCACTTAACATTTTAGTATTTTAAGCAATTTTGAGCTTTTAGTAGTAGGAAAGGTGCCAGTCTTCATTAGTAGAGGGTATTTCATCTGGAAGTTCCTGATACTATTAAAAATGAATGTCCAATGAACATCTTTCTCCATAAATATGAATGTAACCTGTCAAGAAGAGCATTAAAAGTAAGAAGTAAAGGTATAAGGAAAGACTTTGAGATCATTCTTATCTGAAGCTTGAAATAAAGTTGGTATTCTAACATTCAGATTGAGGAAAGAATGTCTATTTTTTAAAAAATAAAAGCAACAAAAAAAAAGAATGTCTATTTTTATTTCCATACCAAGAAAATAAACTTGTGCTAACTGATAGGCATGGCATATTGAAGTTCATAAATGCACTTTTCATAGCTGTCTACCTTATTTTCTCACTTTTGCTCACCTAAAGAAATTGAGTCACTATGCTTTGCTTATTAACTATATTTTACAGATGAGAAACAAAAGGTTCCAAAGGGGTCAATTGATTCACTTAGAATAACCTAGCCAGCACGGATGGCAGACAGGAAAAAAAAATTAGGGAAATAACCTGGAAATATTGATGTCAAATTGCAGATGAAGTGAATTTTTCAAACACTAAAAGGAAGAAACTTCAAGTTTAACATATGAAGAAACATTATGATACTGTCTTCAGAAATGCAGTATCCAATAAAAGACTTGGCAGATAGCCAAGAATGATTTGGAAAGGTAAAGCATTTCTCCTAATTTATAGCAATATAAAGGAAAAATTGTAATATGATATTCTTCAAGACCAATGAGATCAATTGCCACCTCAAAATAACACATCTTGAAATGCTAACCCAAAGGAATAAAATAATCACAAATTCAGAAAGTAGAACAGTTCTAGTCATACTCTACAATTAATATAGGACTGAGAATGTTATACAACAAACAGATATGGGAAAATGAAGTAAATTAAATAGGTTCCAGTAATATTGAAAGAATAAGAAGGAAAATGTAGGTTTTCATGTGTTTGGAATAGAATAGATTATTACGTGGGTTAGGGGAATATTTTGACTAGTCAGGAATATGGTGAAAAGGAAGGAAGTATCATCTGCAAGAGAATTTAAGAAGAAAAATATAGTGAGAAAAACAGAAGAGGAAGAGAGGAGAAAGAAATGAATTTCTACTTGATAATATTTATTCACCATAAAAGTGTGAAAATTCTTAGATTTTATTTATGCTTGAATAATTTGAGATGTTCTTCCTGCTCTTTTGCATCTTTTAACTCATCAGTTAATTAACTGTTTAGTAAATATCTTTAAATATTGCATTTTTGCATTATAATTTTTTTGATTCTCTTAGTCAAAGAATCTACTGTCCCTTTAATCTTTTTTTTTCTCTTTTTTCCCTATTTTGGTTAGCTTCTCTGTTTGCTTGTTGTGGTTATTGTCTTCAGACTGCCTGGCTTGGACAAAAATCAATTCAAGGGGTGGATGAGTGGCAAATGATTTGCGATGTTGCTATGAGGACATTCTGATGATCCAGAATAACAGAATGTATTCTACAGCTTTCCCATTCTCATTCCTCCATGTTCCTTTTACATTCTCAGAAATTTCCTTTTTTTATGATCTTCCTGCAAAAAAAGTTGGTGATAGTAGTAGGCTTGTTTAACAAGAATTGAAATGGAATACTCAGAGATATTGCTGAATATCACCTCTTAAAATTCTTATTAATTATATTTCTTAACTTCTTTCCCATTCCATCTACTTGCTACTTCTCTCTTCCTGGACAGTAGTAAATGATTGTAATCAGCACCATACTAGATTTTTAGGATGCAAGAATTACTGATCTAGAGATTGAATAAACCTTATAACTCACCTACTCCAAATCCCTCACTTAAAGAAGAAGGAATTGAAAGTCAAGAAAGATATGGTGACTCACACAGAGTCACACAGGTAGCAAAAATTCTGACCTTTGATCCTATGTTCCCAAGTTAGAAACAGCATTTTACTGTAACATACTGATATTCTACTTAATTTTATACTTTCTAATTTATTTCAAGTACCATAATTTTACATATGTGTATATGTGTGTGTATTTATATGTGTATGTATTGCGCATATGTATATACAAATACTTACATGTGTGTATATACATATATGTATATGTATGTATTATCATTTACAAAGAAAGATATTCAATAGGGGGGCGGAGCCAAGATGGCGGCATAGCAGCAGCAACATATCACAGCTCTCACATAGCCACCCCAAAATACCCATAAAAAAGGACTCTAAACCAATTCTAGAATTCCAAAACTCACACAAAGATATTTGCCACTAAAGTCAGCTCGGCTGCAAGGAACCATATCAGCACTGCAAACTGAAACCAGCCTGGTCTGAATCCACTGGTGAGCCCTGGGGATGACCAGAAAAGAGAAGCGGTGAGCAGATTAGCGGCAGCTGCAAGCAGGGTTGAGAACTAGGTCAGCAGAACTTATAAAATCAGGACAGAAAAGCAGTCCGTCCATCCGAAAGGCCTCCAGAGTGAAAAAGTGAAAGGCAGAGATTTTGCACCCGCCTCCACTTTGCAGGTTCCCGCCTGTGGCCTGAAGACAGCCGGGGAACTAAGCAATTGTTCTGAGGTCAGTACACTGGCATTGAGCAGCCTGGATCCGGATCGCAGTCTTGGGCCTTGGTCTTGGAGTCTTCATTATCCAGTGAGCCGGAAGTAAGTAGGAAGGGTCCCAGCACCTTTCTGAGAGCTACGGCAGCCGGGAGGGCCCCAGTGATTTGGGACAGAGCTTTCCCTTCTGGAAGCAGAGCCCCACAGAGATTTAAAAAAAAAATCACGTACTGACCAACCATGAGTAAGAATAAGCATAAGAAGCAAAGTAAGAACTACAACCAAACCCTAGATTCCCTCTTTGGGGAAAAGAAAGATCATGGGAGAGAGAGGGAGGAGGAGAGCACAGCGAGAGCGCCCCCAACCAGGGGCCTCCAATAATCATGAAGAATGCCTTAAAGCTAGAGATGAGCTGAA
>JAQQSU010013821.1:0-11566 GCA_028627135.1 Pseudochirops cupreus | reverse complement strand
GCCTCTGCCGCCGCTTCCAGTCAGCACCGCACAGAGACTAGCTTGGTTCCGGCGTTCTCTTGCTCCACCCCTTCCTGCTACATCAGCAAGCTCAAGGGGCGTGGAAGATCTTCAAATCCCAGTATCGTTACACAAGTCTGGAATGTTATCCATTATATAATCCTGTCTCAGGGATAACAGTCTGTTATTCACACTTCATTCTTCTAAACTAACTTAAACAATTAAATTTCACATGCCTTGGAATTATCATTTAACAAATTAAAAGAGTCAAACAGTATGTTAAGAATATCAAAAATGTTAATGTACAGATCATTTAAAATCATTAACGTGAAAAGATTATTTTCATTAGATTTAAAATTATGTTACAACCTACATAAAACAGACAGATGTACCACAAGCATATTTTTATATGCTGTCTTACATACTTCACCATTATTAGTCAATCACATTTTTGAATATTAGTAACAGGATATTATCAAAAAGAAAATATACAAGTTCATCTTCCCTGAACCAAAGATGCAAAATATATCATAAAAAACAAAACAAAACAATATAAAGGAATTTTCCTTTGCTTACATGGCACCAGTTGAAGCAGATTTGAAAATCAAAGTTATAATTTCAAACATTAAAATACATGAATTTTACATCATTGTTTAATCTTTCTGCTGTTAGTCTGCTGAGATTATAATTACCATGCAGGATCTGAATTTTATATCTTTATACCATCCAAACTTTAAAATGACAGGATATTTTTCTGTCTTTAGAAAGCAGCATCTTTAGAGGCTGAATATAAGTGTTCTTTATGGATTTGCATAAAACAATTTCATAGCTACATGCTTTGTCTGACACATAGGACACCAAGATACTTTTCTCTGCAATAGAGAGAACACAAAGTGGAAGCCCTAAAGCACCATTCCTATAAAGTTATCATTCATTTATTGAGTATTTTCATAAAAGGGAAGCCCAACTCTATTCTCTGTTGAATTCTTCAAATTAGAGTACAACCATAATTTCAAAGGAAGACTACTAGTTAGAATGATATAATTGAAGATGTTTCATCTCCATTCTTACATCCTCAGCAACCTAACTGGATTTGTCTTAGTTGCAGCGTGTAACATTGAGTTGTATCCAATACCTACCAGACAAATCTGATTCTTCTGAGAAAAATTCAATTTTTAGAGGAATTAGAAGCAAAACGAAGCAACAAAATAGGAAAGAAACTATGTAGTTCAACAAAGAAATTCATTTGGGATGAGAAAAATACTTGGAAAGCATGTTGTAGAGGAGAAGCAAAAAAAAAAAAGACAAAGTGAAGGCAGTCACTATTGTACATGAGATCTTGATATGTTGAGTCCTTGGGGTTGTTTTAGGTTGAATCTGTATGCCATATATAACAGCCCAATTATTAGACATTATGGAGCATCACAAGCTTAAAATTTAGACAATAATCTAAAAGCTTTAGAAATACTTCTTCAAAGCTGCAAGACAAATAGTTCTCTTGGCTTAAAGGGTGCTGTCATGGATTGTTTCTTGGATACATGCTCTGCATTCATGCCTCATTCCCTTCAGACTTGGAATTCAGCTTAAAATTCCATGACCTAACACACAAATGTGATCTGCTAGTGGTCACCAGAAGAAGATGAAGCCACTAATCAGTTTCTAGTACCTCAGTGTTATAGGAATCTGAAGATCTTTCCTGCCCCTATGCCCTTTGATAGGCTTAAGTAACTTTGAGAACCTTCCCTGATTTGAAAATATACTCTGCCCCCTAATAGGGTGAATGTGGTTACATGGAGCCTGTGGCGGGAAGTTTGCTTTTCAGGAATGTCCACACCTTATTACTTTGTGATTGGGCAGTGGGTCAAGAGGGTTGTGACATTCTCTGATTCAGGAGAAGACTATATATACTCTGATGTGAGTTTTTGCTTAGGGGCTCACTTTGGAAAGAGTTGTGTGATTTGGCCAGACGAGACTCTGGGCAGCCATTGATTTCCCTGGCTTTGAAAACCCAGATGTTGGCACTTCCCTCTCTGGTAACTGACTAGGTATGGATGTAATAGTCAGATAGCTGGAAGCCTGTCTGCTGATCTATTTCTTTGTTTGCTTGTAACTTCTGTTTGTAATCTGTTTATATTCTCTGAAGTTCTGGGTGTTGACTTTTCCCCCTGAACTGATTAAATGAAATATGTTTGATTAAAGGAAGATTGTTAATCCATTTTGAGTTGCTTTCCTTTAGAAAAGCAGATCTAAGAACCAGTGCTAGCAGCCATCCTGGTTATATTAGGGTGCTTACTGATACACTCAGTACTTCAGTGATAATATTGTTGTGGGCAATCCCTCAGTTTACATTTCAAACCACTCATACCTTCTATGTAATCTTGGTTCACCTTTTATAATCAGCCCTCCATTGGTGAATCACTCAAAATGCTTGAGACATTCCTCTCTTCCTTTACCATTTCATGGATATTGATGCAATATTTAAGCTGTTTATGTGTTATTCCTGCAATATTTGTGAAGCCTACAATTGTGCCAACTAGCTGCATAAATTCCTAGATAATTCCTTTCTTTGTATTTTCAGTGTTTAATGCATACCTATTGAATAGCTGACTTACACATTTTATGAATTCAATAAATGTGTTTTGCTGCTGATGATATAATATAATGCCTTCATTTTTTTAGGAGCTCAGAGTAGATGATTACATCATATATTTACTTTATGGAAAATGTTGTTTTGTGGAATTTACTTTTCCTAACCCACAACCTATTGGTCTTTCAGT
This sequence comes from Pseudochirops cupreus, assembly GCA_028627135.1. NCBI lineage: Eukaryota > Metazoa > Chordata > Mammalia > Diprotodontia > Pseudocheiridae > Pseudochirops > Pseudochirops cupreus. The sequence goes on along the minus strand of JAQQSU010013821.1, from coordinate 8,789 downwards.
TGCACTATTCTACCCAAGTAGAACTGCAAAATGTCTCAAAGCTTTCAAAGCCTTACAATTGTGAATGTCCATGACCACTAAGTTTATCCCTAGCATGTAGTACAGTGCCTGTAATGTGATAGTACACACTTCATAGGTGCTAACTTACTGATTGCAATTAGAAATAATGGTTTTATTTTATTTGTCCTGAAATTCTAGGATATTATCTGGATTCTTATCACACAGGGGATGTTCTATTGAATTCAGTATTCCTTTATTGTCTGATAACTTAAGTGGAAAAATAGCTTGTGCTTTTTGACATTTGTTTTTATCTTTCTGAAGAAGGAAGCACAATCACATTGATGAAATTACAAATCTTTGAGGCATTGGTATATTCATATGTTTGACATCACTGTCTAGCATGAGTAAAAGTCTTAGAGGATGCAAATATTTGTCTCTCCTACTTTCTATTTCTTCTTCTTCCTGTCAATTCTTTATATATTTCTCTTAATCTTATCACATGTTTCTCTTACTCTTAGATTTAGTTTTTGAAACATGCATGTAGTGCACACATATCCAAGCCATAATTCAACCAATTCCAATTCCCTCTTCTAATGTCACCATAGCTATAAATGAATGTCACCAATACTGCCTTATTACAAGAAATTCAAAAACCTAAAATTATCTCTGACTTGCTTTTCTTCATTGTCCCACATCACACTCATTGTGCCATGCTTATTTTTGTCCTGCAATCTTTGGATTTCCATAATAAAGTGATCCAAATTCCTACCATCTTATCCCTAAGTGATTGTAACAGCATCTTAATTGGTTTCCTCAACCCTGTAATTCTTTACATTACTGATCAATCACAGTAAAATACTGTTTATTGTATAACTAGTTTTATGAACACCCAAAGAGTGAGGATTTCATTGACTGTAAGATAATGTAACAGAATTGCAGAATTGAAAGGAACCTCAGAGGTGATCAAGTAAAAATTCTGCCTGACTTAAAATCCCCTCTAATATATTCCTGAACAAGTAGTCATCCTGTCTTCCCTCCACTTAGAGACTCACTTTGATGGCGAATCCAGTTAAGGTAGCATTTTCCATTTTTGAATAGGGCTAATTTTTAAGTTTTGCATTCCACTTGAGCTACTGCTCCTAGTTCTATCCATTGAGGCCAAACACAAGAACTCTAGTAATGTTTTTGATGTGATAAACCTTCAAGTTCTTGTTATGTCCTCACATTATAACATGTTTTCTAGTGTCATTGACATCTTGATTGCTCCAGCTTATACTTTAATTTGTCACAGTTCTTTCTAAATGTGATGACCTGAATTGAATACAACTATCATGATATGATTTGACTAGGGCAATAGTAGTAAAACACATTTTTAGACACTATGCCCCACTGAATGCAACTGTGATTTGTGATATATTTTTAAATATTTGTAACTACCATGATACATTTCAGGCTTATCATTTTGCTGAGTTTGAAGCATAAGTTAGCTATTTATTTTCTTAATGATCATAGGCAAGTCAGTTGCATCTCTAATTTTGATTTTCAATACTGAACAACAGTGCTTGCCATTTTCCTACTGCCTTTAGTACTTGAAAATATACAAAACTCATCACAACTCGGTGAAGGAGGTACTATGGGTCATGTTTTACATATGAGGAAAATGAGGCTTAGAATGCTCAAGTTACTTATTTGCTGTCATAGAGGCAGTAAGGGAAAGAGCCAGGAATCAAACTTAGTTCTCTGGATTCCAAGGCCAAAGCTCATTCCACTACCTTCATGCTGATTCTGACATCAAGAAATACTTCTTAATTACTTTCAGGAAGGTAGATTTTTCAATATAAAAGTCACAATTCAAAGGACTGAACTTTTCTCATTAAGTTAGAGAATAGTTTTCATGCTTCTTTGTATTTATTAAAGAGAGAAATCAAAAGGTTCCAGTCAGGTAATCATAAAATCCTGAATTTATGGTAGTTGAGGTAAATATATTTTATTCTGGAAAATAGGCAATGCTAGTTGGCAAAGATTTGAAGTTCCACATAAATTCATTCAACTTTTATTCCCTTATTTCTTTGCTTATGTTTACTTATAATGGAAGGTGACTTTTATGACCATGTGTCATATTCTTGTACTCTACACTCAAATTATTCTTTTCTAGGAGCCTCTAGATGACCCAAATGACTTTCAGAAGTTATAATGTACTGATCTAGGTAATTGTTCAATAGAAAATGGAATTTAGTTGGAAATCAATAACCCATGAAATGAGAGCTACTTAAAAAAAAAAAAAAGAAATCTTATCATCACTATTCCTGTGTGTGTAGGAACACATATATAAGACATCTTAATAAACAAAATTATCTCTATTTTTGAAATGAAATCTGGTGATTATCTACCTTGGTTCATATAGAGAGATTACATTGACTTGATAACCTCAATAACCTTGGAGAGAAAATGAATGGCACACTGTACATTATCTTACTATAATTAAATCTTTAAGTTTGCAAAGGAAAAGACTTGGTTTAACTTAAACTTAAAGGCAGAAAACATGGCAGTAAAGTGTGTTTGGCAATTTTGATGAATAGCATGCCTGACAGAAATTGTAGACCAATTTTGGTAACAGAAGAAGGGTGCAATTATCCCAGTCAGAATTGGGATAGTACTTAATGATAGACAAACTTACTGTGTATAGAGAATTGAGATGCCCTTTACTAGTTTCAGTGGACATTTTAACTGTACATCAAAATCTCCTTCGCTCCCCTAATTCTAATACCATCTTTGCTTATGGAAAAATATACAATAGTTTTGTACTTCAAATAAGAATTTCTGGATATATTTACACTAAATAATCACAAAATATTTAGTAGTGTCTATGATTCCCTGAAAATAAACTGTGTGAAATGTTTAAGAAGAATCAGATCCTTAAAATGACTTGTTTTACTCATGTCCAACTCCTCATGATTCATTTTGGAATTTTTTTGGCAGAGATGCTAGAGTGGTATGACATTTCCTTCTCCAACTCATTTTAGAGATAAGGAAACTGAGGCAAACAGGGTAGAGTGAATTGACGGGGGTCACAAGACAGTAGGGTATGAGACTAGATTTGAACTCATGTCTTTCTGACTGGAGGCAAACCATTCTATCCAGTGCATCACTTAGCTGCCTTAAAATGACTACTATTTGTCATTTAAACATATTTATGTAAAGCCATTTTAGTGCACATTAAAGAACACATGTTATATACTTGAATCACTAGGGAATATTTAAAATTGTATATATTATTGTAGAGACACATTATTAATAGAAGTCATAAATAAACTTGTGCATTTTTTTTAATGCAGAATTTTATGCCCCTGTGGTATGCAAATTAATATTGAACTTTTAAAATTCTTTTTCCTAAAAAATCAAAAGTTAAATTTATGGCTATTTCTGTTTTCTATTTTGAAAGTATTTAACTATGGAAATAATCTGAAAAATACTTGTCTAATTTTGTACAATATACAGTCTAGCTTTAGGCATGAGATTTGTCATAATGAAGATTTAAAATGTTCAACTCATATTAAAACCATTTGATAAAATCATTTTTGAAAACAGTTCAAATTTCAGAGAAGCCTGGGAAAGCTCACTGAGAAATACAATGGAGTAGACTGTCAAGGGCTTTGAATATTTATAATATATTTCATAAGGCTTTCTATTAGCATAACTTTGGAAAAGTTATTTAACTTTATTTTAGAATTGTAATCTCTCCTAAAGAGTTGGTCCTGGAATCATGATTGAACTTGGGTAAACATTAGTGCATAGAAATTTTTAAAAAAATGTAACAGTTTTAATATCAATCTTGGAACAAGGTTTTCATCACTCACCTATATATCCTTTTGTCCTTATCAAGGGGATCTTTTAGGCTTTATTAATCTCTTTTTGTTTAAAATGTAGAAGAGGATTCTGGGAAGATGGCAAAGTAGATCAACAAATTTCAGGCTCTAAATATTTTACGCCACAAAATAGATAAAATGTAGAGTGGTGAAAATAAATAAGAGTTAGGGCAGAACTTCAGTGATCCAGGTACAATAGGAAGATCTGAGGAAAATTTCCAGGTAGAGATTTAGGCCCAGTGAGAGTAAACACCTCCAGGCTAGGGACCACTTAAACAACAAACTTCAAGCCCTGGTGTTAGCTAGATTGGAAGGCTGCCTTGGCCCCAGCCACTGGAACTTTTACCCACATGACAGTGAGGGTCACTGAGGAAGATCTAGGGAAATTCTGACAGGGAATTCTAGACACAGCTGTGCTGTGAAGAGGCAGTGGGGCCAGGAAGGAAGCAGCACACAGGTTGGGGAGGATGTAGTGAGGCAGGACTCCGCTGGTTTACTGTGGGCATTTACAAGAAGAGGCTAGACGTCTTGGTTTGAGTTTGAAGTCAGAACTGAAGAGGATCTGAAACAAGAGGGTTTCTTCCTCAAAAGCCATTCAATGAATTGTCAGACTTTCATGACTTTGCTGAAAAGAAAACAAACAAACAAACACCCTGAACTCAATAGAAAATTTGATATAAGAAGAGCCAAGAAAAATATAAAATACATATCAATAATTAATTACAAGGGATTCAATAAGGATATAATGGTTGCTTTTTATATATATAAAATGTAAAACCTGTGTCTAAGACTGTTATTGGTAATTAGGTAGCTTATAAGAAAGACTGGGGTACACCTGAGTATGATATGACTTCAAAAAGTAAAACCATTCAAGAACAGCTAAGAGAGTAATTTTCTTATACAAATTAGGTGCAAAAGAAAGAATTGATAAGGAGGAATTTACATGAGGAAGGGGCTGTTCTGGAAACCTACTTTCATGAGGAATGGGTTCAAAAGGGGAAAAAAAATGCATGTATATCTAGAAGAGAATAAAAGTCTTCTAAATTCAGGAAGGAATAAAACTCTAAGGGGATAGGGAGTGGGGAGAGGATAAAGGAGGGGTTTTTAGAGGGATGGGTGAGGAAACATGTTAAAAGGGGAAATAGAAGGGTGTTAAGATCAACAGGAATGGCAGGACAAGGGAGGGATTCTTGGGAGGATAAGGGAGGGATCTTTAGCTGTGAAGGTGAGGGAATTGGTCAAAGGGGTATACCAAAAAGTGTTTAGATTTGGTGAATGGGAGGATAAGGGACTTATCACTGGAGGGGATGGGGTAGGTTAAGTAATAGAAGGGCAAGGTAGCAGGTAGAAGCAAAGTAGAGAGGTAAGAGGAGACAAGAAAAAAATAGATACACACAAAAAACAAAGATAAAGAGTAGAATCTCTTAGGGAAAGTATATGTGATATGTGTGTGCCTGTGTATGTATACATGTAGATATATATCAATATCTAAACATATCTGTGCTTAATTGTAGCCTGGGGGAGGAGGAAGGGGAAAAATAATAAAGTAAAAAGTGTATAACAGAGAATAAATTAAAACATACAAGGAAGCAAAGAAAAGATGGCCAACTTTCAACATAACATGCTGTATTTAATATATGGGCTTCCTTGGAATGGAAAACAATTGCTATATATTCTGAATCCTATCATATTCTGCTATTCACATGATGTCATTTTTTGTTTTCATATTTCATATTTAAGTTTAATATATATATGTATTTTCTTATGTATTTAAGTTTTTGTATTTATCTAAAATAACTTTTAAAAAAGACATATTACAAATCCCCTTGTAGCAATTAGACTTCATAAGCCTTTTAAAGTCTTAGTAATATACATAGTAGAAACAGAATTGTTTAGAAAATATGTCGGATCATGTAAAGCCCTAAAATGATACCTGAAATCAAGGAGATAATATTGTTTCAGATAATGGGGCATAGATAAGAAGAAACCTATTGAGGTCTGTTTTATTATTTGGAAGACAAGGTAAGTTGAAATTTCAGTCATTGAACTAGCATGTATCAATGACCTACTATGTACCAGGTACTGTTCTAAACATGGGGGATAAAGAGAAAGAAAAAAGATAGTCCTTGATTTCAAGAAATTTATAGTGTAATGGGGTTAGGGTGTATGTAATCAACAGTGTAGAAAGAAGATATGTGCAGGATAAATTATATAATCAATAGAGGGAATGCACTACCATAAAAGCTGGTGCGGGGTGGGGGGAATTGGAACAGTCTTCCTGTTGAAGATAAGATTTTAACTGGGAATTGAAGAAAGCCAAGCAAGCCAGGAGACAAGGTTCAGTAGGAGAGCATTCCAGGTATGGAGAACAAGCAGTGAACATGTTTCCAGTTAGGAGATGGAGTGTCTTACAGGAAGACCAAGGAAGCCAGTATCAGGAGTTAAAAGACTATTCTGGGTTAATTAAGGTATTAGAAGATTTGAAAGGTAGGAAGACAAATTATGGAGGACTTTGAATATCTAAAAAGAGGTTTTGGTTTTTGATCCTGTAGGAGATAGGAAAACGTTGAATTATTGGAGGTATTGGGAGATAAAGGGTGTAATTTTCAGACCTGTGCTTTAGGAAGATAAATTTCACAGTTAAGTGGAGCAAAGACCAAAGTAGGGAGAGATGTGATCAAGGAGACTAACCAAAAGGCTCTTGCAATAATCCAGGCATTAGATCATGTATACTAGCACCAGAGTTGGGGTAATATGAGAGATATCAAAGGAGCTTTTATCTCCCATATCCAATCTATTGCCGAAGTTTGGCAATTTTACCTTCATAATATTTCTCACATACATCTTTTTTTTAATCACCTTTTATACTTACATTACTTCCCCCTTCCCCCTCAACCCCACCACTGTTGTTTATCTTCCACTTTGTTGTCAAAATGACATTCTTAAACACAAGCCTGATCAGGTGAACCCCTTACTCAGTTTACTCCACTGGTTCCTCATCACTTCCAGGACCAAGCATGAGTACTCACTGTTCAAAGCCCTTCATACCCTACTTCTCTTCCTTTCCAGGCATTTATACTCTGCAATCCAATGTTATCAGACTTTTTACAATTCTTAGAAGAAGAAATAACCTCTCCAAACATGTCTTCCATATCCAGAATGCTCTTCCTCCTCTTCATCTCTTGATTCCTTTAAATATCACTTAAAAATCTCACTTTCTTCATGAAGCCTAACCTGTTAATCTAATGCCTTCCCTTTGTGATTATTTCCAATTCATCCTCTGTATAGCTAGTTTGTACATAGTTGTTTTCCATTTTGGCTTCCCATTAGATCATGAATTCCTGGAGAACGGAACCTTTATTTTTTGTCCCCAGTGCTTTGCACAGTTCCAGAATGCACTAGGACCTTAATAAATGTTTATTCAATAACTAATTAGCTAGTAATTACTGATATAGTCTAGAAGTAGTAGACTGATATAAGAGATTAGAGGAACCTAATGGCAAGTCTTAGGGAACCTCATCTGATCCCATACACACACTGAAAATTTTGAATATTGAGGTCACAGTATTTGAGCAGTTACAGACTGCATAGAAAGTTGGGTAAAGCAGAGCCCATGTAAGTTTATGTGTAATTAATCAATGTCTTTCACCATGTGGGAGCAGAGCCTTACAAATCTTTGGTGCACATATAAAGCATTCTTCAGGTGCTAGTGGTCAAAAGGTCAATTCATGCAGAGCATATGGATGGAGTCAGACTACCCAAAAAGATCAAGAGTCAATACATGAGAGGAATACATCTGGGAATCTAGGTATACTTGATCAGAACAGAGAGGTGACTGGATACAGTGAATTGTTACAGAATAGAATCCTTTGAGAAGATACCAATGAGTACAGAGAAGTTTGTGATGAGAATAGCCTGTCTCAGCTGTCTCACAGAAAGATCACTGAGGCAAGACAAGTGCTGCTGCAGATCAGTCAGATTAAATGCAAGGGTCCAGGACAAGGTTCCTGGGAAGAGGAACAATGTAAAGCACCATGTTTTCCCAAAGAAAGGGTCAAATGGGTGAGGAGATCAGAGGTCAACGCCGCCTGCTATAAGATCAACGCTGACAGGGCAGTCAGAGAGGCAGAGAGTTGTACAATGCTATGAATGAAGGTTAGATGACCACATAGATGACTTAAGGGAAAATCACACATTATTTTGCAGTAACTATTTCTTCCTGACATAGTACAAGGAAATTATAGAGACAGGGTCAGAAACAGGAGAAATCATGACCTCAAGGAACATAAGACTCACCATGACAACAACCTTTCTTGAGTCATTTGCATTTGTGCTTAATGCCTCATTGTAAAATCATGCTGAGGACTGAAGATAGAAATGTATTGCCATTACAAGTGGAGATCACAGGGGCGGAGCCAAGATGGCGGCGTAGAAGCAGCAACACATCACAGCTCTCACATAGCCACCCCAAAATACCCGTAAAATAGGACTCTAAACCAATCCTGGAACTCCAAAACGCACACAAAGATACTTCCCACTAAAGTCAGCTCGGCTACGAGGAACCATATCAGCGCTGCGAACCGAAACCAGCCTGGCCTGAAGCCGTGGCTGTGCCCCGGGGGCGGCTGTACAGGAAGGGCTGAGAAGCTTCAGGTGAGCGGATTAGCGGGAGCTGTGAATGGGATTTGTGAAAGGGGGAGATAAGCAGTCCTGCCAGAAGGCCTCCAGAGCGGAAAAGCGAAAGGCAGAGGTTTTGAACCCGCTTGCAACTTCCCGCCGCGGCCTGCAGACAGCAGGGGGACTGAGCGACTGGGCTAGCCAGGGCTCTCGCGTTGAGTGGCTAGATCCGGATAGCCGTCTTGGGCCTCGGTCTTGGAGTCTTTATTATCCGGTCAGCCGGAAGTATATAGGAAGAGTTCCCAG
>JAQQSU010013820.1:0-11567 GCA_028627135.1 Pseudochirops cupreus | reverse complement strand
GGGAAGTTGTAATCTGATGATTAAGTAGGTGATTACACAACAAGGGAGTCAAATAGAGCCTGGGGAGAAATAGGACTGATTCAAGCATAATGTACCATCCCACAGAGTCTGTAAACCCAAAAGAGATCAAAAGCCAAATATCCACAAAGATAGCAGACCCCAGGGGGTTATCTATTTTCCAGACTAGGCTGTATGGCTGAATGGATAGCTTGGACAGAATGTGGATATAGATAATGATCAGATCCCCAAACGGAATACAAAGAAGAAAACAGGCTGGATTGCTTTGGGGAAATTGCATAGCATTCTGTTTACTAAAATTATCTTTAAAATTATCTTTTAACATTATTATTTTAATGTATTAAATATAATAATGTTATATATCATAATAATTATAGTAAATGATATATTGAATATTATAATAAAATAACAAAAAAAGAATAATTTATTTTCAGAAATTCTATGGGGTGGGCAATAATGGAATACGAATATTTAAAGAACAAAAACTATGGGTAACCCAAAGCACAATGAAGAAATGAATGGTGAGTGCACGCTGCAACCAATTACTAGGGGTGACCTGGAACAAGAAGGAATGAACATTGCATCCAGAGAAAGAATTCCTGAGTCTGAATTCAGATTGAAGCAAACTACTTGCTCTCTCTCTCTTTTCTGTTTTGTTTTGTTTCTTCTTTCACATTGGTTACAATCCTTCTTTACAACTTGACTAATGTTTAATGTGAAGGTATCTGTAAAACCTATATCAGATTGCATGCCGCCATGGTGAGGCGGGAGGGGACAGGAAAGGGAGGAAAAGAAAATTTGGAACTCAAGGGATTGTGGAACAGAATGTTGTAAACTAAAAGTAAGTAAATACATAAATAAATAAATTTATTAAATTAAAAAAAGAAGTAATGAACGTGATGCCGTCTAGGTTGTACAGAGTAGATAGAGCTCTAGGCCTGGAATCAGGAGAACCTGAGTTCAAATGCAGCCTCAGACACTTCCTAGGTGTGGGACCCTGGGCAAATCCCTTTACCTGCTTGACCTTAGTTTCCTCATCTGTAAAATGGGCATAATATTAGCATTTACTTCTCAAGGTTGTTACAAGGATCAAATGAGATAATTGTTAAGCATTTATCATGATACATAGCATATAGTAATAACCATTTAAATGCTATCTATTTATTATTATTATTATCTAGTAAATGTAGGACCAGAAAAGGAAGTAGGGCAGTCATTTAGCAAGAAAGAGAAGGAATAAATGGACTGCCTAAATCCACTTGTATTCATGGGTTGCTATAGGATATAGAGAAAGGTCTCTGGTATGTTGAGTAGATCTTCCATGGAGAATTTATGGGAGTGTAGGAACAAAAGCGTTGCAAGATGAGAAGATCTAGACAGGTTTCCACTTGTGTTTCTGGAAGAAACACCCAAAGCAAAGGACATACGGAAGTACTAACAAATAAAAGGGTCATCTGAACATGGTTGTTAAGAAAACAAAAAGGAGTGAGTGGTGAAGGAATTGAAGAGGCGTGATAAAAGGGATGAGTGCTATGAAGTAACTCAAGGAACACGGAACTCATGGGCTTTGCTAAGTCAGCAAGAGTCCCAATTTATGACCGCATTGACAGGCTTCCTTTGACTATAAATATTTCAAAAATTGATGAATATAGGCTGTTTTCCACTATTTCAAATTACCATATGTGTCTATCACACAAATCTCTGTATCCATTCATAAATAAACTTCATGGTGTTAATTTTTAGTGGAGGCAAAAGAGCCATCAATCTAGAACCTTTTATGCCTTATTCCTTGTCTCCTGTGTCCAGATTAAAATGGTGATGCTGATGGGAGTTAGGTGTGGTGACAAAGGATAAGGGCATGAAAGATTCCTGAGTGACCCCTGGAAATATACTAGGGAAAAAAATGGCTCACCATATTAAGAAGGCTTCTTTTTTTTCACTCATCATGGTTGGGCTATCTGACTATCCTTTTGCGATGACAGGTATGATTGAAGGTTTGTCCTTTTGGAGGTGACCACTAACTGAAAGCCTATTAGAAGTGAAATTTGCAACCTTGATACACCTCTTGTGGAGAGGCAGCCCTGATATAATGGATAGAGAGTCAGTCAAGAGGAACTATGTTCAAGTTCCACTTCTGATCCATAATGGCTGCATGACTCTAGGCAGATCATTTACCCTCTTAGTTAGTATCCCAAGTAATTCTCTAAAATTGTAAATTGCAGAGTATTTATACATCTGTATTGGTAGAGGAAGCTTCTTCATCACTAATGCCTTATACAAATTAAATCTGAAGCCTGGTGAAAGACAACAAATTTAAAAATCCCATCAAGATAGTCTCCTGTTGTCACACAAAGCTGGTGCCTCTTTACCTTTCTTGAATTATTTCTCTAATTAGTAATGCACTCCCTTTGCACCTTCATCTAATCAAATTCTACCTGTTGCTCCAAGCATGGTTCAAAACCTTCTCCAGGAAACCACACCTTTCCTAAATTTCCATAGCACTCAGAGTCTGTATTTAGCATTTAATAACATAGCACGGTGTTTGGCTGAATATTGCTTCATGTGTCTTCTTTTGTCTACTCAACTAGATTGTAATCTCCTTGATGACAGGGACAACATATTACATAAAGAGTTTGTATGGGGCAGGAATTACAGCCAGAAGACCTTGGTTTGGCTCTGCCTCTGCCTAGCAGTATGAACCATTCTGAGTCTCAATTTCCTTAACTGTCGGATGAGAATAACTGGCCTATGAACCTCACAGGAAGGTTTTGAGGTTCAAACAAGACAATATAAGTAAATGCACTTGTAGTCACAGAGCACCATCAGATGTAAGTTGTTACTAGACTTCTGTAATCCCCATAGCACTTAACAGATTGCTGTACACATAGCAAGTGTTTCATAAATGCCTGTTGATGGATTGATCCCTACCTGGCACTATGTCAATGTTGTATTGAAGGCCAAAATGATAAAATTGGCTGCCATACCAGTTTTTCCATCATTTAGGTGGTGCCTTGTTGTGTTGGAGCCACAGGGAAAGGTAACACCTACAAATCACCCCATCGGCAGCCTCCAAGACTCTCTTCAGTGCTGGCAGAGTAAGGACCTGAAGGCAAAACCACAAAGCCAGGGGAAAGAGAGCTTTTACGAGAATGGGGACCAACCCCACCAGCAAGGTATCCTGAGAAGCTATGGAGGAGAGAGGAAGGCTGATGTCATTTGTAGAGGGAGATACATGAACAAACAACAGAGCAAAAATGGGGATACTGGTAGGCCCTGAGACTTTCTCTGACAGCCAAAGAAATCCTGTACTTGGCACAGTGGACAGGAGACAGAAAGAGAAAGAGAGAGAGAGAGAGACACAGAGAGGGAGAGACAGAGAGAGATGTGGTAACATATACATGCATAACTTTTTTTCTTCTCTTTAGAGACTGCATCAGCTTATCTCTTTCAGGCTGGAAGTATAGAGGCTATTCGTAACCTTGATCTACTACTGATTGTCAAAGGAGCATTGAATTGCTCCATTTCTAACCTAGTCTGGATCACTCCTCTAAGGCTAGTTCCTCCTCACTCCTGGGACCCCACCATATTTATTACAGACTCAATGTGGACTTCCGAACACTTTAGTCTTTTGGAGCTCAGAACACCAGCCTCAGTCTCCCTAGGGTCTGGGATTAAAGGAGCATAACACAACATCAGCACATAATCATTTCTATCATGAAATTATATAATCCAGAGAACAGCTAGGAGAGTAGTGGATAGAGCACCAGCCCTGGAGTCAGAAGAACCTGCATTCAAAGCTGGCCTCAAGACACTTACTAGCTGTGTGACCCTGAGCAAGTTATTTAAACATATTTGCCTTAGTTTCCTTTTCTGTAAAATGAGCTAAAGAAGGAAATGGCAAACCACTCCATTATCTTTGTCAAGAAAATCCAAATGGGGTCAAGAAGAGTCATACACAAATGAAAAATTATTGATTAGCAAAAAAAAATTAAAAAATGAATAATGCTATTCAGGCAGAGTCGACAAACTAAATACGCAAAAAAAAAGAGACATCCATTTTGGGGGCAAAGTCAATGTAGGAATTTGTTTTGATACACACACACACAGACATATATTTTAAGACTTTTTTTTTCAGTGGGAAGAAATAGAAGGGAGAGAAATTAGTTCATATTAATTGATTAAAAGTAAAGTCTAATTTTAAAAAAGAAGTTACATGAAAAAGACATCATGATTGAGTGGTTCATGCCTTGGGCTTCAAAACAGGAAGACCTGGGTTAGAATCCTGTATAAGACCCTCTTGTGGGACCCTGAGGAAGTCATTTAACCTCTTTGAGGCTTGGTTCCCTCTGGGTACTGTGGGATGATAATATCTGTAGGATTTAGCTCACAGGGTTGTTGGGAGGATCAAATGAGATAATGTAAGTAAATAAGTAAGTAAAGGAATTTGCTGATTTTCAAGAACTACATAAATGGCCATTATTAGCATTATTTGAAGAGGGAAGTATGAAAAAGTTTCTCAGAAATTACCCCTTTGATTCCACCAAACGCATGCTTTATTCCTTGCAACTACATAGTGTTATATGGTCATGGTGCCTTGTTGCAACAATGAGAATAGTAATAAAAATAAAGACTCTAATAACTTATGTGGTTTATATGAAGGTTTGCAAAGTTCTACAGCACAATAATCATTTTGCAGATGAGGAAAGTAAGGATCACAGGGGTTAAGCGACTTGCCTACAAACAGAGAACTAAGAAACTCCAGAGCCAGGCCTCAAACTCAGGTCTCCTAATTATGAAGCCAATGGCTCTCTCCCCAAAATATGTATTTTATATGCATGTGGTTCCTCAGTTCTCCCACTGCAGAGAGTTTTAAAGTTCCTGAATGCACAAGGAAATAAAAGTCATTCCACTTTGGTCTGAAATATCCCGATAATAGATAAAAATGGGCTGCCTCTTCTCGAGCAAGTAACACATGCAATGATCTAAACTCCACTTAGCATGTTTAAACACATCCGTGAGTGTACCTTTTCTCAATGTTTTCTTTGCAGTTTGAAAAACTCCTTTTACTCTGTGCCACATTAGCAATTTCCTCACCATCATATATAATTGCTGAGAAGTAAAGAAGGGGTACTGGGTAGGGAAAGCTAGGAATCTCTACCATGGCTATTTTCCCTAGGTAGAAAAGGTATTCAGATAAGAACCAGAGACCTCCTGTGAGCAAGACAGGCTACACTTGTGAAGTAGGTGGTCTCCTTCTTACACGCTCTTTAAACGTTATGCCCCAGACTAAAACCCCATTTGCTCCACCCTAGTTTTGACCCTTGTTAAACTCATTAGATTAGCACAGTAGATTCTGTCCTGTGAGAGACAGTACTTCTCCCTCAGCCTTCATAGGCTTCCTGAGGGACAACCATATTCCAGGGATTTTTTTAGATCTTTATAGTACTCTATATTGTCCCTTTTACCTGCATCAAAGAAAAGTTCAGAGGGATGTAAATAATACATATCTTTTCTTTAAAAATCAGTATTAATATTTTATAAACTATATAGTAAATAATACATACTTTTGGAAAAACAACATAAATATTTGATAGTTTGTGGTGCAACTGTTAAGCCTGGAATTAAGTATGAGTGTTTGGAGAAATCCAATATATCGGAAATTACATGCAAATAATTCAGAACTGAACAGAACATAGTCAGGGACATAGTTTTATCAATTGCTCTATGCATTTCTTAACCAAGGGAACTGATTCAAGATGGCATGGTCTGTAGGAGCCTGCCTATAAATTATCTATGTTCCTTTCAGCCATTGGGTCTTTAGGAAATGTTGGCTTGCTTTTGGAAAAAACAAAATAAAATATAAAATAAAATTACCTTTTCCTAAATGGGACATTTAGAAGTACCCAGGAAGCATGTTGCATGATGTATCCTTGCATAGTGCCTCCCTATTTACAACTTCCCAAGAATTTCTTCCAACTATTTAATGTGTCTGGAACGCCCTACCTCCTCATATGTGACAGTGTATATCAATCAAATCTAGTCATCAATGGCCAGCTCAAATTTCACCTTTACCATGATGCCCTCCCTGATTCACCTGTTTCCCACTCCAGTCCAGAAGTAGTATCTCCCTCTTGTGGATTCTCAAAGCATATGTTACTCTCATATCCATTCACACTCTTTTTTATACTATGGTTGTTTGGAAAAGGGTCTTATTTTCCCTTACTCAGGGGTAAACTTGTTCAGGTCAGGAACCTCTTTAGGTCAGGGACCCAGTCTCAGCATGTGCGACTGTCTCAGCATCTGTCAGAGAGCCTTGAACATGCAAGTGCTTCATATTTGCTTGTTAAATTAAATCGAGTATTGAGATAGTGAGTTCCTAAGGTAAATCTGAGAGATACGTATTAAACTCCCTTCTCAGAATAGGTAAAGATTTCTGACAGCCTTAGGAGACAGCTTTTAAAAAAGTAGGGCTCCAGGCAAACTGAATACCATTTACATCTATTTCACTGTATAAATTTTAAATTCACAGGATAGCTAATCTGTACAACATTGACCATCTCGCTTCTGTTCTGTTACCACTTGATTCTACTCTGGGAATTCCTTGCTTTCAAGAGAACTTTAAGGAAGCAGTCTAGACATATGGTGGCTAGAGTGTTGGAGGCAGATACAACAGGGTTTGAATCCTGCTTGGAGCTCATCTGTGAAATGGAAAGCATAACAACAAAATACTTAGTTCACAAGGCCAAGGTAGGCTCAAGGGAAAGAATCTAAGAAAGGCATTTTGAATGCATTCAAGCACCATGTGAGTTTTCACTATTATTACTGAGCTCCATCTTCTACCCCTGACCCCATCACAGGTGCCTGCCACACACACCTCTCACCAGTTTTCCCCTCCATTTGGCTCCTCCCCATTATGTACATGTCAGATAAATAACAGGGTAATAAAAGAACAGCTAGCAAGTCTTATCATGATTTTCACCTTCAAAACCTCCTCCTGGGGAGGGGAAAAAAAAACAGTAGAGAACACTTAGAAAGGCTTATGAGGAGGATGAAGAAAAAAGGTTTTAGACAGTTATTATCAGCTTCAAAAGTTGATCACTTTGGGTGAGTGTACACACCCATATGGCATTTATGCAGCACTGACTTCCAAAAGAGTCTGAAGCATAATTCACATATTATCACATTAACTTTCCCATCAAAACATCCCTGGGAGATTGATAAGGGCCCTGGATTAGCCTCATTTTCTTTCCTGACAAGGAAACTAAATAAGGCAAATTAAGGGGGAAAGATTTAAATGACTGCCCAAAGGCACACAGAGATCCAGAAATAGACCCAATTCCCTCTCCGGAGTTCTTTCGACCAGATTGTCTCTCTAATAAAAAGCTCTGTAATAGGAAAATTACTGGCCTGGGAATCAAGAGATTTAGATTTTCAGTCCCCATTCTGCCACTAACCAGATGTTGTGACAATGGCAAGTCACCTTATCTCCCTGGGACTTGGTTTCCTCCTTTATTAAATGAGGGAGGTGGAACAAGATGATGGCTAAGATCTTGGCAGCTCTTTGGTTCTATGGCTCTATGCTTAAAATCTGTCATGGTAAGCATCTTCTGTAAGCAAGCATGCAAGTCTTCTGATTCCTCATTGGGATTTGGAGATAACACTAGGTTCCCAAAAGGTTATTCCAGGGAAATGAAAACTCTGACAAGTCCTTCAGATAGAAGACTTCTGAGCATAGGCCCAGCGGTACATTGTGTGTCTGCTATCCAAGGAACAGTCTAGTAAAATCTGACATTGAAATGTCAATGGGATTTAAGATCTTCCCCTCCCATTAACAGACCTCACTTGGAGCCCATTAGGGGAAGCTTGCTTAGGGGAGGCTTGCTTATAGGAAGGATTTCACACTTTTTGTTAATTTCTTATTAGGCACTAGGGTTGTGATGCCCTCTGGCTGTAGAAGAAATATATGTATGTGTGTGTGTGTGTGTGTGTGTGTGTGTGTGTGTGTGTGTGTGAATATGTGTGTGTATATATATGTATATATATGTATACATATACATATATATACACATATATACATATACATACATATACATATATACATATACATATATATATATACATATATATAGCCTTGGTCAGACAGTTGGATCTGTCTGTTGATCTGTACTAATTTCTGAGACAGATAGAAACCCTGTCTGTTGGTTTTATTTCTCTGCTTGTATTTTCTCTGAAATTCAGAATGCTGATTTTTCCCCTGAACTAGTGAGTATAATTTTAAAAGATTATTGATCCTTTAAACAGCTGTCTTTCCTAGTAAAGCAGATCTAAGACATTGTTCTAGCAGCCATCCTGGGTATGCCAGTGTGGTTGCTGCTATAGACTTGGACTCACTATATAGCCCAAATGGTGATAGGTTTTTCAATCAGAGCCCTAGAAAGAGTGGTGGGTCTATAGGTGGAAGATCTGAATTCTGAGTCTGGCACTGCCATTTGCTTATCCTCGATGATCTTGGGGAAATCACTTCTATGGACCTTGCTTTCTTCAACTAAAACATGCAGAGATTGGACTAGAAGGCTTCTAAGGTCCCTTCTAGCTATGATCTGGCATATTGTATAGAAATTTAACAAAATTCAAGGCGATAGGCACTCACTAAGTGGCTAGATATTTAATATGCAAAGATAAAAAAGGAAATATTCCCTGCCTTCAAGGAGTTTACATTCTACTAGTAGTGAATAAGGTAGCGTAATATGTACACAAGTAAGTAAAAATAGAATATTTACAAAGCAAATAAAAAATAATTTCAAGAAAGGGGAAGATAAGACATAGACAAAGATAGTACTCACAGAAATTCCGCACTTTTAGATGATCTATGGGAAGCATTCAAAATCAATAAATTGACAAATACTTATTGGGTGCTCACTGTATTCCTGCCCTAGTCTTGACCAAGTGCTCTGAGGCATGAAGAAAGAAAACATTACACAATTGATAAATATTCAAAGGATATGAAGAGGAAGCTAAAGAAAAAATAATAAATCCATGATATAAACAACCATACAAAAATGCTTTAAATCACTGCTAATTAGAGAAATGCAAATTAAACAACTCTGAGATTTTCTCTCATATCCACAAGATTGTCAAAGATGAAAAAAAAAAAGAGAAAATGACAAACTTTGGAAGAGCTCTGAGAAAACGGATTTATTAATGCATTGTTAGTAGAACTAGGAACTGGTATAGCCATTCTGGAAAAAAAAATTGTAACTATGCTCCCAGAGTCACCAAACTATGCATGTCAGTTTACCAAGAACTATCACTACTAGGGAGGAAGCTAGGTAGCTCAATGGATAGAGTGCTAGGACTGGAATCGGGAACACCTGAGTTCAAATCTGGCATGAGACTCTTACTAACTATGTGATCCTGGGCAAATCACTTATCCCTGTTTGCCTCAGTTTCCTAATCTAAAAAATGGACTGGAGAAGGAAATAGCAAGCCACTCCAATCTTTGCCAAGAAAAACTCATATGGGATCAGAAAGAGTAGGACACAACTGAACAACTGAATAACAAACCACTCCTAGACCTATATTACAAAAAGATCAACAAAAGAGAAAAAGGAGCCATATGTAAAAAAATATTTATAATAGTTCTGTTTATACTGCCAAATAACTAGAAACTAACATTGATTAGGAAAGGGTGGAACAAAAGAGAATATGATGGAACACTATTGTGCTAATGAAGAAAGGATTGTTTCAGAAGAACCCAGGAAGACTTATTTGAGCTGATACAGAGTGAAGTGAGCAGAACTAAAAAAGAATAATTTATAAAAGAACAACATTGCAAAGACAAATAATAAGTTAGCATTGATATAGTGCTTTAAAGTTTGCAAAGCACTTCAGAAGTATTTTCTCATTTTATCCTCATCATGACCCTGGGAGTTGGGTACTGTTCTTATCCCCATTTGACAAATGAGGAAACTGAGGCAGGGGTTAAATGACTTGCCCAGGATCACACAGCTAGTAAGACAGCAAGTAAATCCAGGTCTTTCTGACCCTGGGTTCAGTTTTCTATACACATCACCATCTAGCTGTCTTTGAGAAACTTAAGAACTCTGATCAATCAATGCAATGACTAACCACGATTCCAGAGGAACAAAGATAAAGCAAACTAACCACCATCTGACAGAAAAATGTACGCAAGACACAAAGGAGACATATATTTTCAGACACTGTCAATGAGAGAATTTTGTTTGCTTGATTATTCACATTTGTTACAAGGGTTTTGTTTTGCTTTCAATGTGGAATGGCATGTGGGAGGGAGAGAAAAATAAATGCTGATTTTTAAAAAAAGGTAAAATGAAAGTTGCACAAAAACAAATATGACAAACCTCAAAAAACTCATAATCTAATTGAGGAGGCAAAGCACATAAATCTACGAACAAGTAGTAATAGAAGGTAGCAATTGCTAGTGATATGGCTATTGCACTCTGCAGGTGATCAGAGGATCTCCCATTTCAGAAGGGACAGAAATAATGGGGAAGACCATGGAAGGAAGAATAAGGATATAAGTTCAGACTTGAAGTTGAGGAATAGAGAATTATACTGCTCAATATGAGAAAAGAGAGCATCAAAAGCAGGGGGGAAGGGCACATGAAATAGACAAGTACAGAAGGGAACAAAGGAATGAAGGTAAGAGAGCATATTGATATCCCATTATATAATTTTTAATTTAATGGGTTTTATAATTTAGCAATTATAAAACCCACATGAATAAATGCAAAGAGCATTCTAGAAGTGGATGATTTTGGCTCCATTTCCAATCTCTAGGTAATTTACAAAGCTGTGGGCTTAAATCATGAGAGTGAGTTTTCTCTTTCTCAGTCCAAATGGGGATATCCATAGTCCCTCTCTTCTTAAAAGGGGATTTTCATTTTTTCTACTTTCAGCTAAAAAGGAGATCTATAACACTGGATAGATATTCTTTCTTCTAAATAAAGACGAGTATTGAAAAAAAATATTATATTAAAACTCTGAACACAATTAAGGGGAAAAAATAGGGGGGGAAAAGACTAAGCATGATATTTGTTGCAAGGTGTTTCCCCCCCCAGTAGAGATATAAAGGGGAAGGAGGAAAAAAAATTGTCAATTGAAAAAATAAAATTCAACTGGAAAAAAAACCCAAAGGTTAAGAGAGTATGCTTGGTTTTATAAGGGTAATTTCATCCTAAATGGAGACTGTTCATTGGTCCTCAGCATTCTTCCCCTGAGCACTGAGCCTCCACTCCCTCTTCCTATATTCCATTACCCCTAGAAGACAGCAAGAAATTGTTTAATATAGTACATAAAATGGGTAGGCAGTGTTTTAAGTAATCTACTACTTATCCAAGGTCAGGGTGACAAAAAGTGGGATATCAGGAAACCAGAGGATTAAAAACAAATAAATGAATAGGCAAATAGACAGAGATAGATAGATGAAGAGAGAGAGACAGAGACAGAGACAGAGAGACAGAGAGAGAAAGAGAGACAGAGAGAGAGAGAGAGACAGAGACAGAGAGAGA
>JAQQSU010013819.1:0-11567 GCA_028627135.1 Pseudochirops cupreus | reverse complement strand
CGAGCTGACTTTAGTGGGAAGTATCTTTGTGTGCGTTTTGGAGTTCTAGGATTTGTTTAGAGTCCTATTTTATGGGTATTTTGGGGTGGCTATGTGAGAGCTGCGATGTGTTGCTGCTGCTACGCCGCCATCTTGGCTCCGCCCTGTTCAAACCTCCTCTGTTCTTTCTGTCAATCCAAATTTACTTTTTTTCTTTTCTAGAATTTTGTGGTTCATATTCTTGTCTAGCGAGATTATTTCAAAAAGGTGGGGATGACCTCCAGAAGAAACACCTTGCTGGTTTTCTTGGAGGTCTTCATCTGGAATATAAAACATAATTTGAATTTTTCTTTTTAGAAGTGACTACTCTCACCAGTAATTAAAAGGAATGAAGGATTCATGTATATGGTCTTCTTACCCTAATTTCTTTTACTACCAAAATTAAGATCTAAAATAAACTATGTGGCCATTAACCTCTTCTTATGCTTCTTATGTTGTACATCAAACAGGTCAGTATTAATTTAAATGTCCAATCAGTAATATAGAATTTCAGGGAGAAAACGTTTAAACTTTTCTTTTGATACTAAAGGACCAAAAAATGAGTCTGATAGGTTACTTTTTTCTGCCTGTTTTACTTTTAATATGTTGTGAAAAGCTATAAGGACAGCTCCCATGGGAGTACCTCCCATTAGAAAGTTCTATATATTTATTAAATTCTGTGATAACTTATAGCAACATGCACCCCTATTTTATTGCCTAGATAGATTGATTTAAGCCTTTAATCTCAATTTCAAGTTGTTCTCTGCTCTGATTCTGTATCACTTAAGTTAAGGCCCTGGAACATAACTTCTATTGCTTACACAGTTGATCCTTGTGAAATGGTCTAATAAAAAAAATGAAAGTCATATTCAACTCCAATAATTGTTTGCCTATCTTAAACACTTTGGTTGTTTGTCATTCATTCTTTTGGATTAAGAATAACTGGAAGAATTAGTTCTGTTTACTTTCTTAGGGTTTTTTTTTTTTGTGAAAGGCATTCTCTCACACTCATTTTTTGCTGGTCTCTCACTTTTGCAGTCTAAGACAGGTATATTGTTATATCTCTAATACTTGGCTTATGAATAAGCGTTGTTTGAATAAAGACTATCTTATATTTTGTCATTATCCTATTTCTATAGTAGGTAAAACTTCTATTGACCTGAGAAAGATGGAGGGAGGAGATTAATAGGAACTAATTGTCCTCTTAATTTCAATTTTCTGCTCTCTTCGCTTTTCTCATTAACATATAAACAAAACCCTCAAGCCAAGGAGGTGAGTTGGCAAATCTTAGCTTACATCTTTTCCCCTATATAGTATGGTGGGTGGGGAAAGCTAGGCAGAATTGATATAAAACACTTGTGCTTTCAGCCAAGTGTTGGAAGCCAGGAGGCAGAGGTGAGAAGAAAAAGAGCATCCCATGCATTGGGGACAGTTAATACAAGGGCACAGAATCATAAGTAGACAGATGTAGCTTAATCAGAGCATATGCTGCTCAAGCAATCCCATTATATCCCATGTCCTACAACAGATTCCCCCTCTGTCATTTCCACTCTATCATTTATTTTCACTGTGTCATAAATGATTCTTTGAAGACCTCATTGATGAGATGATACTAGATAAAGACCTTGAAAGCTGATCGGGATTTCAAAAGGCAGAAACTAGATACCAAGAGCAGGAAATTGTTGGGGAAGCAAAGGTCTGACTGAATTAACTCAAGTGATCTCCACTGGTAGAGTTCCAAATCCCAGAATTAGACTTCTGTTTATTCTCCCCTCATTCCTGCTAATGGGAAAATAAACCTGGGAAAACTGGTACCTCATTTCAACTCAATTTGTCCTCCTACTGTTCAGATTCTATTGTGTATTCATGGGGCTGACGTTTAAATATCTCTATCTAGGGGGCAACTAGGTGGCAGCTAGGTGGCACAGTGAATAGAGTTCAAATATGATCTCAGACACTTGACACATTTACTAGCTATGTGACCTTGGGAAAGTCACTTAACCCCAACTGCCTTGTCTTCCCCCCTCCAAAAATATTTTTTAAAAGTCTTCTTTAAATATCTCTATGATTGCCTCACAGTGCCTACCTTATCGGGAGAAATAGTGATCATGCTGGTAAGAACTTGACAGTAAACAGTAGAATCTTAACAGTAACATTCCTACCATTGTAAATCACTGTGAAATGTACCTAATTAAGTGCTTATGATATCAATTTTATTGAGCAACCATTTTACTAGGGATACTGATTAACTCAAAATCCTCTCTATTCATTCTTGTGGGACCATGAAGACTCTAATCAACGGTAACATAATACCAACACAAGGGGAAAAGTTTTCCCTAAGACTTAGTGGAGGTCTTAGTATACATCCTTGTAATGGAAGACTCAGTTTAAAGGATCAATGACTTGTGGTCGAGTGTTATAAGATCCTTTCAGACCAGGAAAATTAAGCTTATGACATAAGTAATAAATCAAATCCAAACTAAAACATGAAATCAAAGCATAGAAAATAAAGCAAGATGTTCTAAAGCTTGGTGTTCAGAAACGGTCCAGTAAGTTTTTAAACCTATATACTGAGTTCAATGAATCATGGTCCTTAGAGGGGCATTAAATCACTTTGGGAAAAACTTCTTGGCCCCCATTTAAGAGCAGGAGAATCTTTCCATGGAATCAGAGTTTAGATTTGGAAGGGACTTTAAGCCAACCTTGAACTGAGGGGCATCTCTGAAACTGACCACCATGTCTCTGCTTAAATATTCCCACAGTGCAGTGAGTTGATGGCTTTTGGAGTAGCCTATTCTTCTGTTGGACAGCTTCGATCTATTAAATCATATTGCTATTAACTTTAAATCTGTCCTTTAAACATCCTCCTCCAGGCTCCAGGCCAGCCATCTGTTGCAACATGAAACACATTTCTTGCTCCTCTTTTCTTCCCACACCACTCTGAGGTCTTGTTCAACATTTCCTTCATCTTGGCTGCCTTAATCTGAACGTATCCCATCTCATTAAATGTACCTAATAATTTTTTCCCCTAAATCAGGTCCTCCCCATTTGGTCTGGCCAAGAAACAGTACCACAGGCCTATTACTTCTCTTCATTTGGACACCCTGTACTTCTAAGCCAAAAATTTCATTAGCTCTTCTAGTCACTATGCCATACTCTCACATCATGATGTGTTTCTAGTTTATTAATGTAGTTGATCCTTCATATGGATACCACTACAATCATATTTATTTCCATCTCATAGTTGGGTTAAACAAATACTACATAAGTAGCAGGATCTTGACTTAATTCTATTAAATGTCACATCACTGCTTTCAGTTCACTATTTCAACATTTTTTTTAAAAAGATCCTATTTCTATCATATCATATGGTATGACAAAGTGTTGAATTTGGAGTCAGGATGAGGGTTTGAATCCCAGATCTGTAATTTCCTGGTTGGCCTTGATCCATTAGTTTCTTATTTCAATCATCCATAAAAGAAATTGTCCTTTCTGTCTCTAAGACTAAAATCCAAAGTAAGATATATCCCTCCCTATGTTTG
Source organism: Pseudochirops cupreus (assembly GCA_028627135.1). Classification (NCBI taxonomy): domain Eukaryota; kingdom Metazoa; phylum Chordata; class Mammalia; order Diprotodontia; family Pseudocheiridae; genus Pseudochirops; species Pseudochirops cupreus. The sequence goes on along the minus strand of JAQQSU010013819.1, from coordinate 8,007 downwards.
ATAGGTGTCACATCTATGCTTTTACCCAAATGCAAAAAAAAAAGAACAAAATTAGACTGAGAATAGAGGGCTATATCACTCTGAAACTCCCCACTAAGCTTGCAAAGGTCTTTGTAATTAGCACTCTGGGTCCATCAATTCTGAAGCGAAATGCAAACAATAGTGCAGTCTACAATGCTGACAGCACTGCCCAGATCTGCTTAATAATTCTGTCAAAGGAAATAAGACTAGTCTGACATAAATGGTTGTGTTTGTTTTTTTGCCTCATTCTTAATTATCACATTCTGGCTCTAATTGATTTTTTTTTTCCTTCCCTTTAAATGTTCATGAGTACATTCTTGATTTTTTTTTTTTTGCTAGGAATAAATGCTACTTACCATTTTATGGCTTGCAATACCTACCTGTCTTGTTTCTCAATACTGGGATATACTCATTTCTAGTGCCATATGTACCCTGGTACCAGATTCAAAATAGGTATCCCATAATTGAAAGATAAAATTATCATTTGCACAAGTCAGTATCAGCCTTTCCTTTAGTGGGCAACTCTTCACTAGATATACAGATGGTTGAAATTTTCCCATCATTACCACATCCTATCTCTGTGCCAAAGAACATTTTTGTGAGTAGTATTAAAGAAATAATCTTGAATGAGTTGCTCTCCTGTGTTGCGAGCTCTGTGGAAGGTGCCCTGGGAAGACTTGAACAAAAATGAAACTGTATATAGTCTAGGTATAAAATACTCTTCAGTCTCTATCTTTATAAATCGCTCTGAGAAATAGGATTGATTGGGTGATGTGGATAGAACCATTTTATTGGGGACATTGTCAAGGGCAGCTAGGTGGCACAATGAACAGAATGCTGGGCTGGAAGACTCATCTTCCTCAGTTCAAATCTGATCTCAGACACTTATTAACTGACAGACCCTGAGCAAGTCACTTAATCCTGTTTGTCTTAGTTTCCTCATCTGTAAAATGACCTGTCAAAGGAAATGGCAAGCCACTCTAGTGTCTTTGCCAAGAAAACCCCAAAAGAGCTGGACATAACTGAAAAGTGACTGAATAACAACAAGGCATTGTGTTAACAACAACAAGAACAGCTTACTGTTCAACAACAACTCAAAGACAGCAATCTCTCTCAGAGAAGTCCAGTGACTTGTCCAAGGTCACTCAAGTGATGAGCCAAGTTAGAATTCTGCAATGAATCTAGAGTCTAGGTCCTTTTGGGAAAAATAGTAGTGACCATACTGGTGAATACTTGAATATAGAGTACTGAGACTAGAAACAACAGCAAAATCCCTGCCACTGTAAATCACTGTGATGTGTATCTAGTTATATGGTGATGATGTCAATTTTATTGAGGAGCCAGTCTCACAGGGATGCTGATTTTATATCCCTTTTGTTCTGTTTTGAAATGGTCTATTTTATTCCATTGATCTATTACTATTTTAAATTCAGCACTAAATGGAGATAGTTGTCAAAATCTGTAATAATTGGAAAACTCTTTCTTTAAACCTTTTTCTTTTGTTAGCAATTCTTCTTAATACATTCTCATCCATTTATCCTCCATATAAACTGTCATTTTATGAATAAGCCCACTGATATTTTGATTGGTGTTGTATTAAGTGGGAGGATATTGTAATATCCATTATATTGATTCAACCTAGACATTAACATTGGATTTCTCCTATTTAACTCTTCCTTTTATTACTATAAAATTGCTTTACAACTATCTTTATATAGATCTTATATGTCTTAACTTAATGACCAAGTATTATTATTGAAAATGTAAGTTCTCTATCAGTTTATTGTGTGGGCTTGTAAAGCTGTTATTTTATGGTTTCTCCAAGTGTTTTATCATAATCTTGTTTCTGAAATTTGTTTTGTTAAATCAGACTTATAATGGATTTTTTTTCTTCTTGCTTTCATATAGTCCTAGTGCTGTATCTCTGATGCTTTCTCAGTTTCGTATGACTTATAAAAGCAATGTTAAAATTTTGTAATTCTGAAACTAATTTCTGAAGTACTGAACTGTGATCAATTTGCAATTGTTCATGTTCTTGAAAGTATGGATGATCTCCTTTTCATTTAGTTCCATCCATATACTTACCAAATCCAGTTTATTTTATGTAATTTCTCATTTAACTTTCATCGGTACCAGAACTAAACACCAACTCCAGATATGGTCCGACTAGGACAAAGAACTGTGGTATTAAAATCTCTCTCATTTGAAACATTGCTTTTCAATGTAGTCTACAGCCATCAGTTTTGGGTGGGGGAAAGAGAGGTTGTTCTATATCACCAACCCTTTGAGATTTCATTCTGATAAACTGCCCATTACCTTTCAGACAAACTATCTAGCCGTGCCCGCCTCATGATTTAATTCCAATATCAATCTCCCAGTAAATGAGCAAATAGGACAAAGACAGTCAATGTTAGAATGGTTGTGGGAAGATGGAAATACATACTGTTGCTGGAGTTGTGAATTGGTCCGCCCAGCCTGGAAAGTAATTTTTAATTGTGTGAAGAAATGGACTAAAATATCTACATCCCTTGACCCAGGAATCTCACTACTAAGCATATACTTCAAGCAAGTTAATGAAAATAAGAAAGGTCCTTTATTCATCAACACAAAACAGCTGTTATATGGCAGTGTAACTTCCTGTTATAACATTTAGTTCCTTTTGTGTTCCATAGTCTATGCGACTATGTAATGTACTCTTAATGTCTACGTGATTTCCTCTTCATCTTTAGCGAATTTATTTTGACTTAGAGATTTATAAATACAGTCATAATCCTCCAGTTATGTGAGTTAGGCTGCCTATATAACTTTGCATTTATATCTATCTCTTGCAAAACCTTGACCTCTCTGTGATTGAGACAGAATTCAGTTTATTAGAAACTTCTTGTTAATGAAATAATGAAGGTAGAGAGGAAGAAAGAAACACTTCATAAATATTATCTTATTCAATCTTCACAACAATTCTGGGAAGTAGGTATTATCAGTGTCCCCATTTCATAGTCGAGGAAACTGAGGCAAAGTGACCTGCCCTGTGTGACACATCGGATTATTCTATGTTTATGGATAGACAGGTATGGGAGCAGAAATTGGGGAAAGAAGCACGGATCTTCCTTCTCAAGTCAATCTCTTGTAAATTGATTAAGGATTATAGCTAAGTTTTCTCAGCCTAGTTGAGCATTATTCTTTTGCAACTATTTAATGCTACTCTTTTAAAAATTACTGTTTATTATTCTAATTAGGAATTTTCTCACTTAATCTAAGTCTTTTGATCGAACTTGGTTAATAGGTATCTTAACATTTTAGTAGAGAGAGGTTGAGTGAATCATCCTTCCCTTACAGTAGTAAAGAAATGGAAACAAAGTACAGCCCATCAGTTGGGGTATGACTAAATAAGTGGTGGTACATGAATAATGGATAATTATTCTGTAAAAAATAACAAATACAGATACATATGAAAGACTTCTATGAACCAATAGAAAGTAAAGTAAATAGAACCAGGATAACAATATACACAACAAAAACTATCAAGATTAAAATGCCTGGTTTAGCAATGTGCTTCCATACTCTGCCAGAGCATTAGAGGTCACATGACATGATTTTAATCATTCCCCAAACTTCCCTTCCTTCCTACTTTCCTTCCTTCCTTCCTTCCTTCCTTCCTTCCTTCCTTCCTTCCTTCCTCCTTCCATTTTTCTCTCCCTGTCTTTTCTCTATCTCTTCTTGTGTACATATATAAATATTTTATTTTAAGCTAATATGTTATACCTTTCATTGGCTTAGTCTAGTTTACAGATATCTATTATGCATTGCAAATATTAATTTGTATAGTGCCCATATTACATTTCAGAACATAAAGGTCAAAGATAGAAAGTAGTGACAGGCAAGAGGTTGATAGATACCTTCATAACGTGCTATTTTTCAAACTTTAAAATGGCATGCTAATGATATTAAGCATGCATTTTTCATTCAGGCAACAAGACTTTGAGGGCCCCCCATTAGCCATTCTTTTATGGTCAGTGGTACTGAACTTGTGCCCAAAGAGGATTCATCTCACTCTTCATAGAGATATACCCAAGTGTTAGTCAACCAGAATTTATTAAGTACCTATTATACACCTGGGACTGTGGTAAGTGTTGGGGATATGAGTGTGAAATGCTTCCTCCAGATATAACACTATAGCATGTGACAGCTGAAAACATTCAAGCATAGCTAAAGTTTCCATTTTACATTGTTCCCCAAGGAGTGGGGCAAGTTGAGAAATAGGCTGGAAAGCTCTGACATGTATGCAGACATATGAAGTGATATATGTTTACTATTTTGACCATCTTTTGAAGTCAGACCCATTGTTCCAATGTCAGTATTATGTTTTATGGTATGTGTTTCCTTCTCTCTTGTCTTTTTGCAAAGGGCTTTGACTGGGTTGGACCCAGTTCCTGTATAGAAGGGATGTTTTTACAGTGTTAAAACTTTTCTCCCTTTCGTTAAATAGTAATGTATTCCCAACCTCTCTTCAGAAAAAGCCCTGAATTCCAACAACAAAACTGTACCTGTTATTTTTTTTTAACACACAATTCACATTAATAAGAAAGTCACATTTTCTATCACATAAAATGCTAAATAATGTTTTCCAATGAACAGTTTCATCATATTAAGGAAAAATGCTTATTTATATACTTGAATATTTAACAGAAATGGATATTTTTTTTTCTAAAATCTTTAAAATGTGTCTATTGCTATTTTAATTTATAGATCCTTAATGTCATCATCCTAATCCTGAGCCATCCTTGTATTATGATATAAATCCTAACTGATAAACACTTTTGCTCTATTATTTTATGCATACAGTTTTAATATTTTATATCAACATTCATTAATGTTAGCGGCCTAGTTTTTCTGCTTACCTTTAAGGGATTTTAGGAAACAGAACCATATATATATACTTATAGAAAATAATTGGGTGGAAAACATATTTCAAAAAGCATTTGTATACTTTTGTGCAGATTTATGAGCAACAACAAAAAAATATGAAACAATTTCATGAAGTCATAATGACCAAATCTGGCCACAAAGAAGAGGGATGAAGATTTACTCGCCTCCCCACATCTCCATCTTCTTTGCAGCTTTCTGGTTCTCTTTCTCCCATCCCCCTTCTACTAAAGAATAAGGACCATCCTGGTAATGTTTAAAAAAAACAGTAAATATCAATAAAAGCTTTCTAAATTTGGTTACATCCTACAACACAGAGCATAAAAATCCAAGCACATTAAGCATCTTTAAATATAAAAGCATTCCATTTAGAGAATGGTATGATATGTATTTTAATTATTTAATTATTCTTCTTTTGGTTTATTCAACAAATAGAAGAGATTACGAGACAGAATAATTAGAATGGATTTTGTATAACAGAAAAGTAATATATTCATAAATAAGTAAAATATATATAAGGTACAGGAGTAAGAAGGGTACTTTCTCACAAATATTTGATAAATTATTTCTAAACTCTACAAAGAACAGGTGTATTCATAAGATGACCAGGTGGTAAGCAGAAGGGATGGCAGGAACCACTGATGTTTTATATATCCAGATGAATCACCAAGCCTTCTACTTTACCTTTATCCACCAACATTAAAAAGCAATAGAATAGGTAGATAGATGCCTCAGTGGAGAGGTCACTTGCCCTGCAGTCAGGTGGACCTGAATTCAAAATCTGGTCTCAGTCACTTACCAGCTGTGTGATCTTGGGCAAGTTACTTAATCCTGATTGCTTAAAAAAAAAAAGATGAAAAAGAAGAACTCTATGAACAAAGAATTAAACACTTAGATAGCTAGTAAGCATTGGAGGGTTAACTACCACAGTAGTTAATATAGTTGTAGAATCAGTAAGATTACTGAGTTCACTTTGCTCTGGCTCAATTCCAGTATATCAGAAAATATTAGTGAAGTTTAATAGCTACCAGAAGGTATACACTCTTCCCTTCCAACTCCAGTGTTGCTTCATGGGATCGTATATTTTGAGCTGGAAAAGGATTTGGGATCTCTTAAATGAAGAGGACTAGACTAGGTGCTCTAGAGATGAAATGACCTCTCCAATGTCTTGTAGCATTGATGAACCACGTAATTTTGTGGTCTGTGAAGAGCTTTGTAAAATATGCTTTCAAATTGACTTGAGACAATCTTAATTGGGTTTGAGGGAAAAGACTCCAAAATACCACAAGACTACCATTATAAGAAACAGTCATCTCAAAGAGATTGCAAAAAAGAGTATGGGGGGAAGACTTATCTATATAAAACTATTTATAGCAGCTCTTTTTATGGTGGCAAAGAATTGGAAATTGAGGGGATGCCCATTATTTGGGCAATGGCTGAACAAGTTGTTTCATATGATTGTGATGGAATACTATCGTGCTATAAGAAATGATGAACAGGATAGGTTCAGAAAAAACTGGGAAGACTTAGATACACTGATGCTGAGTGAAGTAAGCAGAACCAGAAGACCACTGCATATAGTAACAGCAATATTGTACAATGAACAGTTCATAGTACTTAACTATTCTGAGCAATGAAAAATGCTATCCATCTGCAGAGAAAGAATTGATGGAGTCTGAATGCAGATTGAAGCATACTTTTCACTTTCTATACTGTGTGTGTGTTTTTTTCCTTTGGGTTTGTGAATTCTTTTACAACACGACCAATATGGTAATATGTTTTGCATGATTAAAATGTATACCCTATAACAAATTGCTTCCTGTCTTGGGGTGGGGGGAGAGTGGGATGAGGTGGGGGTGTAGGTGAGTTGGGGATCAGGTGAGGGAGGGAGAGAAAAATTTCCAACTCAAAAGTTTTTTAAATGAATGTTAATAAATGTCTTTACATGTAACTGAGGAAATGTAAACATTTATTTAAAAAAAGAAAGAAGGGGGGGTGGAGCCAAGATGGTGGCGTAGGAGCAGCAACATATTGCAGCTGTCACATAGCCACCTCAAAACACCCATAAAATATGACTCTAAACTAATCCTAGAACTCCAAAATGCACACAAATATACTTTCCACTAAAGTCAGCTTGGCTACGAGGAACCATATCAGCACTGTGAACTGAAACCAGCCTGGCCTGAAGCCCTGGCTGAGCCCCGGGGGCGGCTGGATAGGAGGAGCAGAAGAACCTCAGATTAGCGGCAGCTGCGATCAGTGTTCAGAACTAGGTGAGTGGGAATTGCAAAATCAGGGGAGAAAAGCGGTCCAGCCAAAAGGCCTCCAGGGCTGGAAAGTGAAAGGCAGAGGTTTTGCACCCTCCTCCACATTGCAGCTTCTGCACCCGCGGCCTGCAGACAGCAGGGGGACTAAGCGATCGCTCGGAGGCCGAGTGCTCTCGCGTTGAGTGGCCTGGATCCAGATTGCAGTCTTGGGCCTCAGTCCTGGAGTCTTCATTATCCAGTGAGCCAGAAGTAAGTAGGAAAGGGACCCAGCACCTTCCTGAGAGCTATGGCAGCCGGGAGGACCCCAGCGATTTGGGACAGAGCTTTGCCTTCTGGAAGCAGAGCCCCACAGAGATTTAAAAAAAAATCATGGACTGACCAACCATGAGTAAGGATAAGCATAAGAAGCAAAGTGAGAACAGCAACCAAACCTAGATTCCTTCTCTGGGGAAAAGAAAGATCATGGCAAAGAGAGGGAGGAGGAGAGTTCAGCCAAAGCTCCTCCACCAGGGGCCTCCAATAAACATGAAGAATGCCTTAAAGCTAGAGATGAGCTGAAGAAGGACTTTGAAAACCAAATCAGAGAAGTGTAAGAAAAATTGGGAAGAGAAATAAGAATGTTGCAAGAAAATCATGAAAAAAGAGTCAGCAATATGACTGAAGAAATCAACACCCTAAAAAATAGATTAACTCAAATGACAAAAGAGGCCCAAAAAGCCAACGAGGAGAAGAATGCCTTAAAAAGTCGACTTTGCCAGATGGAGAAAGAATTTCAAAAGCACTCTGAAGAGAATAA